>PNEQ01048916.1:0-33149 GCA_003012365.1 Medauroidea extradentata
TGAGACAGGAGTAATCGTGTGCATAACTAATTGTGTTGTGAGAGTTCTAGTTGATTACTGTTTTGTGTATTTCGTAGCTTTGTGAGCTATTAAATCCAGTACTTAATTTAACTCTTTTATTTGTAATTATAAGACCTCTATCCCAAAGAATTCATGGGAATTGCCCACATATAAAGTTTGTGCTCTCAAACTTGTAACAATATTTTCAGAAGCATAAAAAGTTACAAGTGGTGTACTCAATGTAACTCTTCAATTAAGTTCAAGAAAATTATATTTACTTACTAAGTATTTAACAGAAGTGAATCTCACCTGTTTGCAATAAGCATCATTGAAATACCAGCACAGTCAAAAGACACTTAAATTTCATGCTGAAATAACTGATGTTATTTCAAATGTGCAATCCTACAACACTTAAGTGTGTTGGTTATGGTACGAAAAACAGTGGAAAACAAGAGTACCATTACCAACATTGTTTGGTAAAATGAATAAAGTAAAAATTATGCAGATTTCAGCTGTATTTCTGAATTTTGGAGAATTGTGTGCAACATTTGCATCTAAGATAATAAAATCGGCAACGAAACCACAGAGGTTTTGATACTACACCTTATATTATTTTAATGATACAGTATATCACATCACTTAACATTATTTTAACTGTAAGTCAAGTGAATTTTGGTTCTTGCTTTATTTCTGTGTGTGTGTGAAAAGGTAAGTGAGTTTTACATCTCGTCAACAGCTAGGTCATTAGAGACTGTGAAACTTAAACTCGACACAATAACAGGAGCTGGGAGAGGAATTGGCCATGGTCTTTCTTAAGGAACCATCCCAGCATTCGCCTAGAGCAATTTTGGGAAACAAAAAAAAAAAACCTAAATCAGGATGACACGAGCCGAGAATAAAACCCGGGTCCTCCAGAATGCAAATCCAACGTGTTACCATTGAGCCACCTCATTTGGTGTCTGTGTGCTTTCTGTATGAGTGTGTTATGTGTGTATCCTGACCACCAATGATTTTGTATGTAACTGTGACAGCATACAATATTGCTATGGTTATAAAAAAGTTTGAATTGATTGTTTAAACAAGATATTTTTGTCTTTTTCACATGGAAAGTTACAATACTTTTCTTTACCGGTAGCCCTTTTGTATAAATGTGCATACAGGATGGAATGTAAATGACAGAAAAGCTCACAGATACAGGTAGCCAGACCTGAATCAAGAACAAGTATATCAACCATCCACCCTTCTACTGTCAATAGTAGGGGCATAAAATCACAGTGAAGGATGTGTTGATCAACATGTGAAATAATTATAAATAAAAAATCAACATCACTACTAATGGAACATTGACCTGGATTCAATTCATATGCATGATGATACACATGCATGGCAATACATCACTAGTGGGTAATAGTCCCCAGAATAATTTCAGCATGGTGCTAATTGGGTTGCCTACCTGTCAGCACCGTTATAATGTTCCAATTTTGAGTGCTTTTATCACAGTAATTGTGCATCTGAGTGTGTCTGGACACATGAAACTTTTTTTTGTTCCTTATTGTCATTCTAGTTATTTATTCACTACGTTGGGTCACTACAGTCGTACAGGTACAGAAATACATGCATAACAACGGAGGCGACTACCTACATGTTTTCAATGTATTGGATGGTGGTTTCACTTATATCTCTGCATATTATCATCCATCTTAATTGAATCCAGATGGTCTAGGTTCCATTTGTAGCAGCCTAGATGATTTATTGCCACTGAACATGTTCATCAATACAACCTTCAATGAGGTTCTGCACCCCTACTACTGACAGACAATATAAGTGGGATAGCACTACTCACTGTTCTTAATTAAATTCTGCCTACATGTACCTGCAAGATTTTCCACCATTTGCATTCAACCCTATATATGTATGAGATGTGTTTGGAGGTGTGCATGTGTCAAAACAGTTTGTTGAGACAAAAAAAAAAACAACCAGATTGACATCTGGAAATTAAAAATATTCTAATATATGTTAATATTATCTTAATAACTTCCAAAACCTGTGGTGACTGGTCAGAAATTAGCAAACAGCAATGTACCATTCCTACCTTAGCAATTGTAAATCGTCGACTTCATTCCACAGTGAAGGGAGAAGGATGGAGTTCCATACTGACTGTGCGATATGTCAGCTCCTACTCCATTGCAGTCCACGTGAAAAGCAGTCTTAACTTTGTACCTGTCACTAACAGCAACTTCGCCTGGGCCTTATTTATAGTCACAGCAAAGTTGACGTTGTAGGGTAATAACAGACTCTTTATTGTATAAGGGTAATTGAAAGAAATATGCAGTTTACATGGTATTAAGACTGATTTCTCCTGAGCTACAATACAAACAACTGCTTCACATATCGTCAAAGTTATTCATGAAAACAACATGTCTCAATAGAACTGTTAAATGAAGCTACTGTATAATTTATTTCCTGCTGGTCATACTTGCTTTTCAGACCATCTGCCTTGAACGGTTACAAAGTTTTCATCTGAATAATTAAGTTAACTTATGAAGTAAAAAACTCGCATTACTTTTTTTCAGGTACTTACATAAGCATAATTCTGACGTGAACAACACCTCAATATCTCTACTGGTTAAGGTAAGTATTATCGGCTGTCAGAAAACAAATTTTATGCCTTTTCACCCCTTTAGGGGTTAAAATTCAATAAATCTTAAATTTACATCTTAAATATGTGTACAAATATCCAAGTGAAGTGAAAATCACAATGATAGCCCTTTCAGTCGAAGCACACTCGAATATTCATTATATATTATAAATCACTCCTGTACAGTATTGAGAGTTCAAATTTTGAAAAACTCAAAACATTGTTACGGCCATTTACGTAATTATCATCCAGAAGCAAAAATAAATGGAATATCTCGATGGGTTCCACACATATAGAAGTTTTATCTAAAACACATTCCAGGTTTTTTCACACCTCCTAAGAGACTGAATTTCCAAATACCCTTATATTACATTTTAGACTACTTAACTGTGTCTCTTGGATGTTAAAAAAAAAAAAATAGGCTGTTGGGGTTTAAGGCATACCGACCCTTAATTACAAACACATTTAATAAATTTTCACCTCTTTTCACCTCCTTAGATGGGGAATTCCGAAAATTCCTGAAATTACTTTCCAGGTATTTGAGTAAGCATCAGTCTTAAACAAAAATCATGAGGCTATATAAAAATAAATGGGATCAATACATTTGGATTGTGAATCCAAAACATATTTTACCCTTTTTTTTACCTCTTTGGGACCGAATTTGGAAAATATAATTTAATTGTATTTGGGATACCTACAAAAGCATCAATCTAAAGCCAAGAGCACTTCGATACCTCTATTAGTGCCATAGATATGGAGGAATAATCGAAAAGAACACATTTCACTTATTTTCGCCCCCGTATTAAGAATTTTGAAATGTCTTGGAGTCCTGTCATAAACATTTGTATACATAACCATTTGAAGTAAAAATCACAACGATAGTCAGTTGTGTTTCAGTGATCTAGACTATTCATAAAAAACATATTTTGTCCCTGTTTACTTCTTAGGGGTTGAATTTCAAAAAATCCTAAAATGCTTTTTGGGTATTTACATAAGCAACATTTTGTTGTGTATAACAACTCTCTATCCCGAAGGATGCTATAGATATTGATAGTTAATCGGAAACACATTTAAGGTCTTTGCACCTCCTTAAATGTAGAGTTTCAAAAAATCTTTAAATTGGCTAATATGAATTTTTATGAGTGTCATATGAAATTAAAAATCACGATGATAGGCCGTCGGGTTCTCTATCAATGTTTCTTCAGAAATACATTTCACCCCCTTAGAGGTCGTATTTCAAAAAATCCCTGTTTAGTGCTCGCCTACGACCTGAGGGGAACCCACGCAAAAAATTTTACAATTCTAGGTCCAGTGGTTTGGGCTGCAGTTTGATATGTCAGTCAGTCTTCTCTTTTAGCCTATATATATATAGAGATTACTACTTTGAATTTTTTTTATTTTTCACATGTTCTAGACTGTTCCTTTCAAAAAAGATATACTGTCAACATTTCCATCTGCCATATAGTACATATTCATAAAACACACAATGTACATATGTTTGTTGTAAATGAACTACAAAACAGTATTTAAAGTAGTTTAAATAATTTGTAATAACTGTAATTGTTATGACACTATTAGGCTTATGTACCCTTTGGTTAGTCTGCATTCTTTAGAGGCTGCGGTGGCCAAGTGGTCAGACCACTCGCCTCTCACCAAAGCAATCTAAGTAAGATCCCCAATAGAGTCCTCCCCATTTTTTGCAAGTGGAAAATGTAGAAGACAGTGCCACTGGCCAAAGGGTTTTGTCGGGGATCTCCAGTTTTCTCATTCTGTCACTTCTCCACCCTAAGATTTACTTTCACGTCATCCTTCATAAATCTCTGCTCCTACAAGTTAGAGGTTGACAATGGGCTACCACCTCAATTCATTATCAGAATCAAGATGTAAATGGTACAAGGATTCTCCTTGTATTGGCATGTAGATCCCTGGGCCTGATTATGTTAAGTTTTGTATTCTTTCGAACATGTAAATCCCTAACTTTGCTCTCATCAAGGTTGCAAGGTAGGCAGTGCCCCTAAATTAGGCTAACAGGCATAAGTACTCTTATAAACAAAAAAAAATTAAGTGAATGAGTTATAGTAAAAACGTTATTGGAAAATATAGTCATACCACTGCGCTAATTCTCAACATTTTTTATTTGTAAATCAAAACTAAAAGTAGCACTCTCCAATTAGCTCCCAATTCTTTGTCTAAGCTCAGTAAGAATAGCAATTTTAATGTGTGGGTGTGAGTTCTCCAATCCTGACCACACACGAGATAAACAGGAAAACTCTGCAATACTGTAAAAAATGTGTTATGCTGTGTTGTTCAATAATTATATATAAAATAAAATTGCTACTGATGAACTTGTTCAAAAACAATGTAACAGTAATTTACTTTCTTCACAATGCAGTTATTAAAGAAATTTATTCAGAAAATTATACACATTAATTAATATTTGATAACTACTACAAGAAAATTAAACTAATAACTGGCAGTGAAATAATGACGCCTGAAATTTCAACATCCAAAAGTCAAGTTTCATTCTGTATAATAGCTAGGTTACATGGTAGGTTCATGGTATAGGCCATACTTTTAACAAAGTTTCCAATAGATAGCCGACATATTTGTAAACATTAGAAAAAAAAATGTTAAACTTATTAGTTTAAACCACTTTAATCTCCTCAACCTTTGATTAGTTTAAAATGTGTCTGCCAGATTTGAGGACAGATTCTGTTTAGTTAGAACTGTAAAAATAATATCTCATACAAATGCATACCTTTTACTCACCACTGCCTACAAGACTGAAGTATAGAAGCCAGGGAAATGTTAGTGGCTCTAAGACAGAGAATGGAAAAAAAACTTTACTCTGTGTCTGGTAAAACACACAAGTTCACCTGCTTAAGTGTAGGACTTCTATCCAATACTAGCCACATAGTAACGTAGTAGGCCTCAGCCAATCTGCTCGTACTACTGTCTACTGTGACTGGAGGGAATAAGTGAGGAGAAAGTAAATGACACTGGCAATACCATATTTGATGCTGTCTTTAATGGTTAGCAAAGGACCTAGAGCTGTTCTGTAAAACAGATAAGTTTCTAAGGATAGTAGTCAGCAGAAAGGGTATTAACTACACTTAGGCAGTGGCAAATATTGAGTGGTTTAAAAAGGGTATGAAGAAAAAGGGGAACTAACATTTGTAAACAGCATGAAGTGGGTATGGTACAAAAATGCACAATATGATCTACGCCTTCCTGGGGGGTGTGGGAGGGGGTGCTGGAATTTTTTAGAAACTTATTAGAAAGAGACAACAGGTTACTTCAAGGGTAGTAAAGTGAAACACAGAGGGCTGAAATAGCAAGCCGAGGCAGAAGGAGCAAAATTAGGAGGTTCAAAATTCAAAAGTAAAGAACACTACACTGGATGAGATAAATACGACAACACAGAGGGAAAGTGACGGAAGGTAAGTGATGAAAATAGGGGGACAGCATAAAAAACTTATGGTAAATTGAGTCTACAAGCTGAATACATTCTGAAGTATGAAGATCACATAATGGATGTACGTACAGATGGTAGTAGAAGAGACATGGCTGGATGAGAAAGTGAATGTAGTCAAGATAGCCTTAGTTGTCTACTTTTAATAGGAAAGCCTTAAAGGTGTTACCCGGGAGGGTGCGAGACGAGGACAGGTTTGGAACTCTACTGCGCACTACGTCACGCAGCATTCACTCCGGACTAGCCAGCATGCGAAACCTGTATGCGCGAAAAATATTTGAAACTAAACTCGTCATTAATCGCAAACCATTCATCTAAATGACTTCAAAATTTGTACAGTATATTTATGAATGGTTCTGTCCAAAATTATGAATGTAAATTTTGTAACTTGTATTATTTTATTGTTAAAAAACCAATTTGTTAATGATGTGTTACAAACAATCTATGGAAAAATGTAGCGTAAATTACAGTAAGCGACAAATATTTTTGTGTTAGGATATATATAGGAGGTATCATCAAGTGAAAAGAAGAGGATATTCTACATTTTATTTATGTTAACCTTTTTTATAAGTTGCGTGGAACGTAATGATTTTGGTGACAGGTTGAACATACTGAATATTTCAGTCGCCACGCGCGTCTGGTTCACACGGTGAGTACAAACACAGTCTGTTTAGCCACACCACACTTTCTTTTCAATTCTCACAATTGTACTTGTAAATTATATTCAGATTACTTTTACCGAGGTTGACCCTACTCAAGCACATGAGTATAAATTTAATAAACTATAACAATGTTGATAGGTGCGGCTAAGAAAAACTGAATTGAAAAATTTTTATGTGTGTATTTCAGACACATGACTGTTGCCATTGTAAGTAATAACTTACTGTAGTAAAGTAGAAAGTAATGTAAATAGTTAAATATTTAATACAATTAAAAAAATATTTTCATATTGATACAGATAACACATTAAATATCCACGAATTACATCTATAAAATGTATGATAATTGTAACACTGAAGCATCAAGCTATCAAGTATTACAATTTGTTACATTTTGTATCTGTACAACAGTCTTGGATGATTAACACAACAGTACTCAAACACACAGGTATAATTTTAATATAACATTGTATCTTTGATCCCCAGTTACATTATCATCCCGTCAGGTGCCGTCCGCCACTGCTAATGATCCCCAGTTACACTATCATCCCGTTAGGTGCCGTCAAGTTCGATTAAGGCAAATATATTGCAACAATATTAAACTTTTCACTCACGCATTGGTTGCAACTGTACATGTTGTTACAATAAAGTAGAAAGGAATAGAAATATATGCATTTCCAATAATTAAAAAAATATATATATCTTATACACTTTACAATGACATGCAAAATTTGCACAAATATTATACTAACAAAATTTCTGTTTGTTATAAAATTGAAAATCTTACAGGGTGTCCACTGATATTCAGTTTTGGAATTCCCTGACTTTTCCCTATTTTCCAGGAAATATCTGTTAATTTTCCCTGACCTATTATCGGCAAAACTGGTACTTTTAAGGCCTGCATCGGCCAAATGGCTAGTGTGATCGCTTCACAGTAACCGGTCACTCCTGTATTTTGCTTGTGAAAATAGTGCTGGGACTTTGGTAAGATTTCTCACGGATTTTTCTTATCTTAATCCTGGTTAATCCTAATCTTAGTCCTGGTTATTCTCAACTTCCTTCACCCTCATCTGTGCTCAAGACCCAAAATGTTACAAGCTGCCCTAACTTCTTGGCTGAATTGGTATCTTTGATTCCATAATTTTACATCAACACAGCACATTTGAAATAAATAACTTTAATGGAACAACATTAAAAGAATTGGATACATGCTTTTGAATCACAGACTACATAGTAAGCGACTCAATATGTTGAATAAAATAAGAAAAACAGATTTATATCAAAAAAATTAAATCAGGTTTCCCAGCAGTGAATGTAATCAGAAGCACTTACAAATTGATTTACTGTGATAGCTAAATTATAATAATTTAATTATTCAGTACTACAAAAATGTTTATTCTGGGCTGTTTTGTATCATTTTTCCCTGACCCCAATGAAAATTCCCTGATATTTCCCTGACTTTTCCCTGTAAGATGAAATTCCCTGACTTTTCCCTGTTTTCCAGGTTTTCCCTGTCGGTGGACACCCTGTCTTAAGTTTTTGAAGTAATACCTACAGCAAGATTAATTTGTGTGATTCCAACAACAATACGAACTGCATTGTATGGCAACAATTTATAAAATCTATTTTAACCAACAAATTTATTCAGGACATTTAACACACCACAATATTTAAGGTCTCAGAAAGTAAATTTGTATTTTTGAGGTAGAGAATACATATTTATCTTGTGTACCTTATTCTAGCTTGTAACTCATGTTTAAATACTATTTGTAGTAAGTGTCACAGATTTTTTAACACTCCATATTATTACGTTCATGTTAACATCGTATCAAGGAAATGTTCTGACATAAATAAATTTTGACTAATTTTCTTAATGTTATGTGCACACAGTAACAATATAAAATAGAGGTGTTAACAGTTTTCATAGGTAAACTGAAAACAAGGTCATTAAACAAAATATTGCATAACAAATCAGTTGGACTTCAAGTAAATGGTATTTCAAGAAAAATATGTGATAACTGTGTAGTTTTATAGGCACCCCTAATATGTTACTTTGTTAATTTCCAATATTTTTTCATGGTTTCACTCCACGTGTTTTCTGGAGCAGTATTGAGTTGATTCTCATAAATATTTAGGTTCTAACCCTAACGAAACATTGTTAATATGGCTCGCATTTCCCAATGTTATGTACGACGGCATTTGTCACTGTCCTAAATATTTTTTTATTACAAATGGGGTTCCCGTGAATGTGAACATTCTTTAGCTGTGACAATGTTACTAATAAATTATTCTGTGGGGATTACTAAACCACCCCGAGACAGGTACTGTAGGCCTATCCCATTATCCTGATAATATGCCAAATTAGTCCAAGTTCTAAATCTGCACGCAACGTATTCAGCTACGTACTTTAGCCTTTTTCTTCCCAGGAATAACTTAAGTTTCTACATCTAGTGTCAATTTTTCTCGTAATCGTTAACAGATCAATTTAAATCATGTACTGTTTTTGTAATTCCCTAATTCCCTGTGAAGTACAGTAACAGTTAAAGGCGATCTTCACTGGAAGAAACCATGGTGTTTAGTCGTCAAAAACTAGCTGTTGCAGATGGAAAACATACTTCTTCATCTGTCTTTAGTGTCGCTTTTTTGTTCAGGGAAAATGACAGTAAAATGTTTCCCCAAGGGGCATATAATAGATAATAGCTAAGAATGTAGGAGGTAGCTGTCATTAAGAAAACTCACACACAGTTCATATTATTTGAAGTGCAATAAGTAACTGGTGACATAGCCATGCATTGATTATCTATTGCATTCATCACCAGTTTTCCATTTTAAATCTTACTAGTATTTTCACAGGATAAAATATTTTAACTTTTTTATTCAATTTTAAAACAATTTTTTTACTTAAGTTTATTTTAAGCTTTTTAGTATTAAATGTGTATAAATTTTGTAATAGCCTTTCAAAAAAACAAAAAAAAAGCAACATTTTTTACCAAACACACAGAAGCACATGAAAGTGATTTAAAATTACACTTTCATATAGTTATAAAGCGTTTTTTAAAGTTTCAAATCGTGAGCACATCAGGAAGTTAGCCGTGTCTGGAACGAGTAGTCATCCAACCCAAATGACAAATTCTGTAGCAGTTTTCAAAAATATATATATACACACGTTGACAGGCCAAAATCGTCAAAACTGAATAAGGTTGTTTGACAGACAACACATACAACTAATATAATGGTGTAACCAAGAAAATAACTATTACAGGGGCTGAAAGTAATGATACGTGATCGAGAGTAATATTTTCTGTTCATTGTGTTCATTATTCTTGCCGGAACAAAAAATTATTCTGAATTTTAATATCCTTGAATTCACTTTAATTTATTAAAAGTCAGTTATATCTGTGGTTTTACAGCTGTTATTAATGCAGCCGTGGACTGGACAATGTGTAATTTTGTATTAATACGAAGCGAACACGCGCAAGCTTTGTGTTGCTAGAACCTAACTCGGGGTTGGTGCTGTAGCGGAGTGAATGCCCCGTGACGTCATACGAGCGGTCGACAGCAGGTCGTGATGGGTGAAAGATGTGCACGAGCCTACCTTTTATTTTCCTAGCATTAACTTATGGGTGTTACCTACCTCGAAGCCATGGCACAAGCAAGGATAGTTATTTGCATGTTAAATAATACTTCACACGGATGAAGAACATATTGAAAAAAAATTATTTGTACAGTAATCAATTTCTAGTTTGTCTATGAAAAAAATTATTTCTTCATATTTTTCAGGATATAAAAAAACAGCATACCGGTAACAGATCCTTTAGCAATGTGGGCTGTACGAAGATGAAGTAAAGTGTCAGTTGTGGCATCCTACACTTGATTAGTGCTGAGTTACACTTAAGCTTTAACTAACATATTGTCCTTAACCTTCCCCTCGCCTGGGCTCTAGAACACCCCTCACAGAAAACCAATCTTCCTACAACAAATTCCACTCCCTTACTGTCTTAACCAGAACGTCTTCTACACTCCGTTCTTGTCCAGATGCACTGAACCTATCCTCCCCAGCCAGTCCCTGGTTGATCTGGCTGTCCAAGTTTGTAACTTCTTAAGTTCTTACTCTTCCACATAAACATACAGATCCCACAACGGACTGTATATTCTAAGACAGGACAGACCAAGGCATTGTATCGTAACCATTCTCATTCACTTCACACACTGTTCTCTTCAGTGCCCTATACAACATTCCTAACATCCTCCTTCCCTTAGAAGCAGGGCTGTGGAGACTGAGTCAATGAGTCAGAGTTTTGGCAATTTTGGGTATAGTCGAGTCTGAAAATGTAGTAACACCAACTGTGACTTGGCTAACAAATTTTATGTATTTAAATTTTTATTTTATGTTAAAATCCTGAAACTCAGATTTCAAATTTGCATGTTAGGTAAAAATATAGCTAGCCTATGTGACAATATTGTATTCTATACAGTCCAGGATATGGAGGGCTTTTTAATAAGATTTTTTACATATCCATATCAAAGTTTGTGACTTTTTAATTAATAAAATTTAAATAAGCCTGCACTTTTTGTTACCCGGTACAGTAAATTATGGTAGGCTAAATATTAAGAGGGAGTTATAAATAAATAAGTGCTGAATTCATCAATTGAGATGTAGGCTACACTGTTTGAAAGTCAATATAGAAAAACTGCAAAACAGCAATCCTTGATAATTATATTTGCCAACTATGCTATATAAGTAATCATGAACCCAGAATGATGCAATTGTTAAGTGCCATCTCTCGAGCCATAATTAAATGTAGGTACGACATTTCAGTTCAAGAGATTGTT
The DNA here is from genome assembly GCA_003012365.1 of Medauroidea extradentata. Lineage (NCBI taxonomy): Eukaryota > Metazoa > Arthropoda > Insecta > Phasmatodea > Phasmatidae > Medauroidea > Medauroidea extradentata. Next base: position 11,603 of record PNEQ01048916.1, read on the forward strand.
CTTCAAACACACATTTATCAAGAAAAATGTTTGCTCAGAAAGCTGGCAAAAACTATTGTCTAGGACTGCTGTTTTTTATTTTTGTAAATTGGCTTCAAGAAACCTACAATTGTAAACTGATGATTTTAGCACTGAATTATATACCACTCACTCTTTAAGAATCACTACTCATTATGTACCAGTCAAAATAATGATTTTACAGGTTTGAAGTAGTCTTACATAAAAAAAATTTTCTGTTTGGTTATGTTAGGTAAGTTAACCTTACCTAATCTGTTAGTTAACACAGTATTTGTATTTATTTTATTACATATCGTACAATCCCAAAAAATCTTGAGCATCCCCTTAATATAAAGAAAAACATTAAAATTTATTTCCCCGATAATCAGAAGAGACAATATATGTCTAAAATCAATAGTTTGGCCGGTACACGATATGTAGCTACTCTTAATATTTACCTTATCTTCATGTGTGCTAATAGGCCTACTCCAAATGTAAGTTTAAATGAAATTTTAAATACTGATATTGATCAACAATTACCTAACATAATCCACTCTAATGTTACTATTAAAGAGATGAATAATATATTAAAGGAGATGAAAAGTAAATCTTCCCATGGGTATGATAATTTAAGCAGCAAATTAATCAAGCTATGCGTTACCTCTCTCTGTACGCCCTTGTGTGATATTAGTAATCATATACTTGAAGCAGGTATCTTTCCTAACCGACTGAAAGTTGCTTTAGTTAAACCCATCTTCAAACAGGGTGATAAAGCCTGTCTATCTAATTATAGACCGATATCTTGATTGACTACATTTTCTACAGTAATCTAAAAAGTAATTTTAAAAATGTTATTAAAACATATAAAATCTAATAATATAATCATCGCACAACAGTTTGGCTTCAGGGAGAATATGTCAACCGATAAACCGACGTTCAAACTTATTGATGAGATTCTGTTAGCATTGAATAATCGTAGGTATCTTTTAGCTTTTTTCTGTGATTTAAAAAAAGTGTTTGATTGTGTAAACCATTCAATATTACTTCAGAAGCTTCAGTTCTATGGGATACAGGGGAATTTCCTTAAATTAATATCATCTTATTTACAAAAAAAGAACTCAGTAAGTAAATGCTAAGGCAGCAAGTTCAAATATGGGAATAGTTACACATGGGGTACCGCAGGGCAGGGATCAATATTAGGCCAAGTATTGTTTTTGTTATTTATTAATGATTTACCATCATTTATAGGTTCTAATGCATCAACTGTATTGTTCGCGGATGACACGAGTACAGTATTCTCAGAGGTAACAAATAAGGAGGCTTATAAAATAGCGACTGAAGGTTTTATAAAATTGAATGTGTGGTTTACAACCAATTTATTAACATTAAATCTTGATAAAACCAAATTTGTCCAATTTTCTACTAAAAACCGTCTAAGTTAAATAAATCTATAAATGTTCTATCAGATAATTTACAAATCGGTCAAGTGTCATGCATTAAATTTTTGGGCTTATATGTTGATGATAACTTGAATTGGAAGAGGCATGTTGCACAATTAATTCCGTAACTTAGTTCAGCTTGATTTGCTCTATGAAATATTGTAAATTTAGTTGATAAGGAAGCGCCAAAATGGCTTATTTTTCTTATTTTCACTCCATCATGACTCATGGGTTGATTTTTTGGGGCAATTAAACAAATAGCGTTTAAGTCTTTACAATGCAGAAGAGAGCATTACGAACACTAGAAAATAAGAGACGACTCGACTCGTGTAGAGAGTTATTTTGTGAGTACAAAATCTTAACACTTCCAAGCCAATTTATTTATTCTTTATTATGTTTTGCAGCAGAAAACAATGAATTTTTTATAAAAAATTATAATGTTCATAGTTATAACACTAGAAGTAAATGCAATCTCCATGAACCATCTATACGACTTAAGATGGTCCAAAAAGGAGTCTTGTATACTGCCACAAACATTTATAATAAATTGCCAAACAACTTGCGTAGGCCTAAATTATTTAATAGTAACATCAAAAAATGTAAAAAGAAATTAAAATTAGCTCTGTTAGATTACTCTGTTAAGGAATTTATTGATGCATGTAACAGGAAATGAAAATGAAATATTGTTGATATATATGAGAGTGTATTTATGTATACCTATATGGTATTGTGTTTATAAACATGATTTTGTAAACCTTAGTGATCTGTTATATTTTAATTAGCGACTACATGTATGATGATTTTACCCTACAGTGTTATGATTGTACTACATTATTTTGACATTGTGATGTAGGGCCTATGTTATGTATGTTTATGTGATTACTTTATGTATTTTACTGACATCCTCCATGGCCCTTTGGAGTTGGCCATGGAACTGAGCTCCAAGGAGTGAAATAAAAAATAAAACAAAAAATAAATTTACACTCAACATATTTATGGCTAAGACGCACATCTTCGTATAAAAGGGCATGTGTACTTATCACATTCACGTTCTCTTTACAAGGAAAGAAATTTATACTTGCCACCAAGTGACAGCCCACATGTAACACAAAAATCTATGCAAAAAAAATCGTTAGGCTATCTAACCTTAACTAACCTAACGAATTTTTTTACGTGGGGCTACTTCTGATCACTGTAGAACAATTTTTCATAAATAAAATATGAATCTGAAATCAATAGTTTCGCCGGTATGCGACGAGTCGCTACTCTTCACATTTGCCTCGAGATAAATACTGAAGACCCTATCCATATCATACCGGCATCAGGCCACGTTTCATTTTCGTGATCTACCTAGTTCAGCTACCTAGGATACTGCTGAGAAAAAAACACTTCTACGTCTAGGGTAGAAGTCGTCTTTCCTTTAATTCAGCACTTAAAAATAGAAGACTTAACTGAGAAAGTAAAATAAGTAATTCGTCTAATAGTAGACTACAACGTTCGTGTGCCGGTATAATTTTCGTTGCCGACAAACAATAAAAAACACGTAATTTTCAATACTTGAAGTAGGTAACCACGCAGGAATAATCCTTACCTATAAAACAGCATCAAATAATTAATATTAATTTAAGTTAGTTAAGTATAATAACCTAAAACATCCAATTCTGTATTTAGACTGCTATATTCAACATTAGCAGTTCGGTACATGTGCCGAATAGGTTTTCACTTTAAGAAATTGAAAATACAGAGCTTTTAATATACTAATTAAGCTACACTTCACATTCATACTATATCGAAACGTGTTCCTAGGTTATAATGATCTTCAAAATTACGAACGCACGATTCGCAACACAGAACTCGACGACTCGGCTATCGCAAAATAAAATTTAAAGCTTTGTGTAAACGTAAGAAATTTTCTAAAACCACACAAAAATTTCTGGCATTCATTAGTTGCATCATCAGCGCGATTATCATTGCGTGTCCTTGGTTACATATATAAGTACTCTTAGCCACAAACCTTTCTTTGATGCCGACGAACCACAATCATTATTCTTTTCAGATTCAACTTCGTGTGTTGTTGTACTATCTACACCATTTTCTATTGCATTATCAACTTGGGTACCCAGAGCCATAGCCTTTCACAGAACACAGTTCAAGATTTCCCGAGCCACACGTGCGTTCGAATACCCGAGACTGAATGAATTCTATTGGCTATTCCGAGGACCATTCTGGTAAAATCAAAGTAACACATATCATGCTTTACAAGAATGAAAATGATAGGTAAAAAACTTTTATAAATTAAAAAACAAGAAATTAGTACTTAAAATTAAGATAATATGAAAGATAAATGCAGTCCTTAATTAAAGTTATGTAATGTTATATAATCAGAAACTAGCATAGTGGAATGGCCATACTATGAAAACAAAGCGCCAGCAAGTTTCCAAATATTAACAGCAAACGAGTAGACCAAAGGAGTAGACAGTGTAGAGTTGTGTAACTCCGCGATCAAAAAAATTTCCTAAATCCTCAGTGAATAGACGGTTTGGCCCAGAGCACTTGCACAATGTATCATGAGTAGAATCAGCTGTCAAAGTACAAACAATCGTGACAGACTGCTACGTTTGAATGGGCGGACGATTTATTTTCTTTAAATAGTCAGTAAATAACTTATATAAATCATGAATTAGGCAGGTTCGATAAGTTTCAGACCAAATTATGTTCCTGGAGCCTCATTTGTCTGTATAAATGTAGACGATCAGTTAGTTGGAGAGGTGGAACGATGGCTTGAGTACTGTGGCTTGCTACGGTAGGGTAGCAAAACCGAATTAATAAAAATTACAAATAAAAAAAATATGTGTGCATGTATGTGATATTAAAACAATGCATACTGTACTTATTTCATCTAGGCAAAGATGCTGTGGAATATTAGGGCATGCTGAAATCGTGGACAACAGTTAGAATATTTTTAATGTTTGAACTTTCGGTGGTTGTGAGTGGTCAGTGTTATAATTTGTCAGGTTTTGTAGGCTACGTAGTTATTTATTTCAATTGTTTTATCTTGCAGACTACTTAGGTGTATCATTATTTTTCACATAGTTTATTAAAATTAATAATGCCCTGTTTGATACCTTCCAAGTCGAAATTCGGAATTACGAGTGCACGTTTTGATGTTTGTCTTCTAAGAAAGTCGAATGTGTTGAAGTTAGCTAACTTTATTTCAGTGTTCACAGACACTTTCCTGAAAGGGAAAGGTCAAAAAGTGAATGCTTTTGTGATATAGGCCTAGACTGTAAATACTTAGCCAAGGCCCAAACATTTTAGCAGCCTCATATCTCTTAATAATATATTGTTACTAAATGAATACGGGCAAACTGTGCTCCTCAGTGAAAAATTGAAAACGCGTACAATATTTGTATACATAATTTTTTGTAATTAATTTTTTCGCTGTTGGGATGTTCCTAGATTGATTACTATGATTGACTTGTCTGTAAAACAGCTGCTATTGTAACTTCCGTGTACATAGTAGCTCTAGAAATTGTATTGATACCTGTATTATCTTCTGCTAAGTTTGCTAAATACACTGTAATTATATATTTGTATAATGTGAAATCTATTGACATGTTCCATAGCCCCGTGGCTCTGCCACACAAGTGGGATGAATGGAATGAAATATAAATAAATAAAATACAAATTGAATGTTAATGCCATTGGCAGTAAATGTGGTCCTGTAGGCCTATTGTGCTATAACTATTTTTTTTTTTTTTGTTGTTGCTACTGAAAGTTGTAATTTTAAATCTCGGGTTTGCAGAAAAAAGTTTTGACCATATAATTCCAGATGAGTATAGCCTAAAGTAGTTGAACACTCTATTATATCAGGTGAAAGTAGTCTTTACGAAATATTACCCCAGAATTTAAATTTTTGGTACACAAACACATGTGGTAGTTAGGTGCAGAAGCCTGATAAGGAGCAGAGGATGGCTGCGATATAGGTGAAGGGTAGGATTAAGTGGAAAAGGCAGCCTGGGCAGGAGGGTGAGAAGGAAAGTAACTATAGAACATAAGTGATGAAGGAAATGGGATGGAGATCGTTGAGTGACAGGGTGAGAGTCGAAATAGGTACTGGTTAGGTTGTACAGGGCAGTAAACTGTAAGGGTGGATGGGGAAGTCTAGGTTGCTAACTAATGGGTTTGGAAAGAAGATGAAAGGGACTAAGGTCTGAACTTACCACTGAACAGTAGGCAAATTGTGAGTGTTACATATTATTATTGTAGGCCTACTTTATGCTTATAAGGTACTACTTGTTGGTAACTGGTTATAGGTGCTACTTCGGTTTCATGTGAACTAACAGTATCGTGCAGACATAACATAGAGTTTTATTAAAAAAACAGCATTTAGCTGCAAATCACTACACTATAGTCCCGCCCAATATCAGTTAATCATAGGCTATCCACGAGTTTGCTTTGCTCCTCAAACAATTAACATTTAGGCCTATATAATATTGTCTGTAATATCAAAGTGCAATTTACATAATGTGCTTAATAAGGATTACATCAAGCTAATGTTCGTATAATGTGATTTAGCCCTCAAATGTATGGACATAGTCGTCTGGGGCTGTGATCTAGTCCTCGGCTCAAATTAATGAATACCGACGAGTGACCTGTTGCCTTCTTCTCTCGGACACTCTCTAAACCTGAACAGCATCATTCTGTGGAAAAGGAAGCCTACGCGATTGTAGAAGCTATCCGTAAATGGAAACACTATCTACTGGGTCGAAATTTCCGGTTGATAACAGATCAGAAATCTGTGTCCTTTATGTTTGACACTACAATATCTGGTAAAGTAAAGAACGAAACTAGACTCTTTAAAGGGATATTCGGAGTAATAATAATTTATATCCTTCATAATTTCTATGAGCGATATCTAAACTTACATTCGTTGGCAGAGGTAGTTCTTGGAGTGGCCGTAGGCGTTCTGGGTCTGTGCGTAAAGAATTATTGCTCACAGTATACCCGAGAAAGTTGATGGAACGTGTTGAGAAGCAAGATTTTTCTTTATTTATAGTTAGTCCGTACTTTGAAATTGTGTCCACAAATCTCTTCAGAATAGAGTCATGCTCTTCTTGATTCTAACCACTAACCGTAATATCATACAAGTACGCTGCTACACCAGCAAGATTTTCATCAGAGATAATCCTAACAATAGCTCTTTGAAAAGCAGCCACACCATTAGTTACTCCGAAAAGTATTCGTTTGAATTGATACAGTTTACCACTAGCCTCAAATGAAGTATACAATTTATCTTCTTCTTGTATAGGTGTTTGGTGGTAAGCACTCCTCAAGGCAATTAAACTGAAAACTTCATTTTTTAGCTACTTCATTCACCACATCATCAATATTTGGCAACGGATAGGCATCAAGATATGTGAACCGGTTTGTGGTTTGAGAGTAGTCCACAACCATTCGTTTTTGTGATTTTCGCTTTCAACAACTAAAGCGTGTGCTCTCCATGGCGACAAACTTTCTTCCATTGTCTCTTCTCTTAACAACTTTTCTACTCCAATTTCTATAAATTTCTTGTCCGATTCAGTGTGCTACAGATAAGGTACCGATAACTGAACATTCGCATATAGAAGAACATTTTAAACTCCTGGAAGCCATAGATATCTCCATTCTTTTACGACTGTTGACAGGAAGTTGTATCAATAAGAGCAGAGACAGCAGTTTCATTAATAATAACTGGTACTACAGCCTTCGAAAGACTACAGGACACACTAGCAATACAAGAATAAGATAGATTTTGAATACAAGAAATTGTGTTAGCAGTTTTTGTTAGTCGTTTGTGACAGACTTTCTCATAGTGACCTTTCTTGCCACATCCTCTGCAAATAGCATTCTTCGCAGGGCAGATACTTCTGATATGCTTACTGAAGCCACAAAAATAACATCTCGCATTAGAAGCTGATAAAGCCTCCTTTTGTTCTGAATTTAGGGGTAGTTTTTGATGAGAGTTCTCGTTAGCCAGCGATTTATTTTGTTTCAGAAAGAGAATTGACAGATTCAGGAGAATTGTAACAGGCAGACTGATGTTGAGCAAATTCTAAAGATCGAGCCAAACCAAAGGCATCTTCCAGAGATGGATTTGTGTTTTCGAGGAGACACTGTCGGATGTGTGAATCTCGTAAACCAGCAATGAAAGCATCATGTACACAGTCGTTGTTATTTAACTCAGCAGTGACAGCTTTAAAATTGCAATCTTTACTGAGTTGCTTTAGAGCTTCCAGACAAACTGTAATAGATTCACTATACTGTTGCTTTCTAGTCGCAAGTTTATGACGAGCAAAAACCTCGTTAACGGGTTTAGAATAAAGATTATTCAGTACAGTTACAGCATTTTCCATACTATCACAATCGCTAATGTAACTGAATACCGAAGCAGAAACATGGTTTAGCAAAATATAGAGTTTTTCTTGTTCGCTAGCTTTAGTACTTACAATACAATTTTTGAAGGTACAATACCAGTGTTTCCAGTCATGAGAGGCCGTAGATGATTCAGGATTAATATCCAATTTTTCTGGCCATAGTAAGCGATCCATTATCTTAAAGTGAACAGAATTATGTTATTATTTTATGTTTAGTAAATTGATGAGAGTTTTACCTAAATGATGATTTTATTCAACATAAATTTCTATACCTTCCATAGCATGAATAAACGAAATATTCGACAGCATGAGTCCAAAGAGACTACATCATTATTATTACATTATGCTTGTAAAGGGACATTATATGTGCTGATATAAAATAAATTTGGATTTGTAGGTGCAAAATGGTGCTATTTCAGGAGTTACCAAGCCAAAAGTTTTGATATAATGGTTTTAAAAACTAGTTATATATTTTTACGACAAATTATGCTAGTAAAGGGAAATTATTTGTGTTCATTGTGACAGGCCCATATGGTTGCCACCCCGATTGGGTATATTTAATAGTTATCAGTGTCAAGCATCATAAATTAATGTACAATAATAACTATATCTTGCGACCATTCATTCTCCTCATCATTGTATTATGATAACATTGCAATAGTTCTAATTAAAATACCATTACTGCACCAAGTCGTATGTTAAAAATAAGGAATTTTATATATTTTGTCTTTGTGAAGACGAGGGAGAGAAGCAGGTGCAGAGTGTGTCTTGGGGCCTCACCCCACCCCCGCACGAACCACATCCCTAGCTGGTCACGAGGGGAGGGGTCCAGCCAATGGCTTTGCTAGTTGTCACTGTGTTATAGATATATAGTAATTAAGAAATCATAAATATGAACAAGTAAATGAACCATTTTATGTAACTGAATGCAAATAGGGACAAGAAATTAAGAAATGACATAATAAATACGGTTCTGGCCGGAATTGTTGTCCTCGAGAGGCGGGGCCATCGGGTGTAAGCTGACTCTTGATTGGCCCAAATGAACCGGAGCTTGCTGGCCAAGTGACAGGGGGTTTTGACGCAAATCAGGGAAAGAAAGCGAGCCGACGTCGGTCCGGGATGGACGTTGTCAAGCCAAGAGGGTCGTCGGCGAGTCGCGGCGACGGCAGGGCAGAGTGCAACCGTCGGGCGTCGAAGCTAGGCATTACGACGCGGAGTATTGTGGGCCGAGGCACCATCATCGTCGTTGTTTTGGGCGTCGGGACGCCATTAAGATTTCACCCAGTCACCAAGTACGACGGGCCGAGACACCTCTGGTTAGTAATTGGAGAGAGGCAGTGATTGCGAGGTATTTAACATTCTAATTAGTTGTCGGGGCTCCGTGGTGCGACTGTATTGCTTAAGAGCCATACCGATAAAACGACATCAGTATCGGTCCGCCCTGAGAGGACAGCGACAACGTGCTACTCGGACAAAAGACTTGCAACTTTATCATTATCTAGTATCATAGTATCCAGAACTTGCACACAGCATCAATAGACGTCCAAACACCCGCAGAAACAGTTTAAAATTAAGAAATTTATTAAATAACAACAAAACGAACGTTGTAAATACGGCGCGCCAACTCCTCGACGAACCACACACCTGAGATAAGACTCTTGTTCGAAACGGCGAGTGACGGGAATCGAAGACGGACAGTTCGGCAACAGGAACGTAAGACATTCGCACGCGATACTGCTGTTCTGAACTGTTGTTTGAACACCGCCGAAACGGGGACTAAAGAAGATATGTGTCGAACCGCGGGTGCTACGGACCAGAGTCGATCGCGGGACGAACGACGAGAGACACACCACGACGAGTACGGTATGGCAGAGGAACAACGGGACATCACGACACCAGCTACGAGAGACGACGTTGCAGAGGCTATACAGCGATGGCAAGGTGCTTGGTGCCTGGACTGGGCATCGAACTGCAGACTCCTGTCTCTGGAGCTCGGTGGCACGAGGGTCAGCGCCTCCAGCTATAGCACCTAGGCAACATCTACAGATTGGTGAGATAAGGCATCCATTTTTACCTTCAAATTTTCAGAACCAACACCGGTACACCAGAGATTGACGGCCTCCGCTTCGAGTGTGTGTAAGTGCACGATAATCAGTTGTGCATCGAGTCACGAAATGCCAGATGGTCATCAATTTTTTTATTTATTAATTTTTTTACAGTAAGGGTCGCCTGACACAATTTATTTAAGGAGAACTGGTCGACTTGCCTTGGTAGGTATGAAACAGCAGAATAGTTGATCAGCTGAGGATGAGGTATCCTTAACGAGTTTGTGTATGAGGGACAACAATATGGCATCGACAGACGAAGGTACAGCACTGTCAGGTGATGTGGTGTGTAGCTCCGAGATGAGAGACTGAAGTAAGGCAGGTCAGGGTAACAGAGACAGGTGGTGCAGGGTAACCCGCAAGGAGAGTCACAACTTTAGTGCTTCATGTTGCAAATGCAGGCAATGTTAGAGCGACAATCAGAGCAGACGCGAGTAATGCAAGAGCAGCAGATAGAAAAAATACAGGGGCAAATTGAGCAATCAAGGCGCGAAACAAGAGCAGAAGTTAGAGACGCAATGAGAGAGTACATCAGCCAGGTTGATGATAAAATACAGGCAGTTGAGGATCGCTTAGAGAGACAGGGTGAAGAGCGGTGTGCTAAATTAACCACAGAGGTAGGCCGCGTAGAAAGTAAAATCAACCGCCACGTAACAGCCTGTATAGAGAACGATCAGGCATTGCGTGAACTAGTTGACGAACAGAACGCCAGAGTAGTATCACAGGTTAATGAGTCTACAGTATAATTAGGGCGCATTCAAGGGGAAACAAGGAAAACATCCGAGGAAGTTAACATGTTAGGGCAGCGTGTAGCTTTATTAGAGACGTGGCAAGCCAGCACATTCACTCAGGGTATGGTGACAGGCAGCGGATAAGTACAGACATCAGTTATTCCCAACATCGACAAAGTAGTGTTTCCATTCTCAGGTAGGTCAACGCACGTCCACCCGGTACGATTCATTAAGCGCATGGACAAATACTTGCGCAGTGTGTGTGTACCCGAGATACTTAAGGTAGAGTTATTTCTCTCACGACTCGTCGACTCGGCAGAAATTTGGGGGCAGCGGATGTCGGAGAAATGGGACGGATATACGCAGAATCGTGTAGCATTCATGAGGCGATATTGGAACACACTCGAACAGGATAAGCTGATCCAGGAAATATTTCAAGGTCGTTACCAGCCCGCAGTGGAGTCAGTATAGCGGACTACTTAAGGGAGTTGGTTGAGGAATGCGAGTTTCTTGACACGCCATTTTCACAAGAGAGATTAGTACACTACTTAATCAGACATTTTCCACAATATTTACATGACACAGCTATCACAGCAGGGGTCAGTGATTGCGAGGCTCTTATTCTAATTGTGGAGAAATTCTAGTACCACTCGGTCGGTCGAGCGCACTGCCCAACAAGGGAATACACTCACCCTAGACAGCATTTTAACCCGTGGAGAAGCGAAACACCTAGAGAAAGGATGACTAGAGGCCTGCCAGGTCACAAATTTGACACGCCCCAGCGGGAATTCCGGGGCAGGAAAATGAAAGAGTTTCGGCATTCGGCCCCTCAAGAATACAATGAGAGCAGCCATAGAAACAACCCACCCTCCAAACAGGGAAACTTTTGAAGGCCCCGGGTGAATGCCTCCCACTTTCGGAAAAGCGCCGACATGTTAGTGAGGTTAATACGAGAGTACATAGATGTGAACTAGAAATAGATATCGATGAAGTAACAAAGCCGGAGCACAGAGAGATAACAACTGACACGTCGTGTATTGTACCTAAGATATCTCCGTCCCTCAGTATACAAGGAGGTAATCTCTCTGTATAGGCAATCGTCGACACAGGGGCACAGGTATCCGTGATAGAGAAGTGTTTGATCGACGATGTAGTAGCACCTTCAGGACACGTGTGTAAGATGGCAGGCATAGCAGGTGTAACATTAGCAGAGAGAATGAGCGCAAAACATGACAGCGAAACACCAGTAGAGTCAACTATAGGCGAGCGCACCACACGAGAGTCGAACAGAGACATGCGCGCAGGGACCAGCAGCAGCGTGCACAATAGATTGTTGCCAAGGCGGCAAGGCGAGACGGGCGCGCATCGCGACAATCATAGCTACGTCTATCCAAGGTGTCCAGAAAAAGTTAAGTGGTACGGATCAGCCTGGCATCGAACGCGGATAGGTCTCGTAGAGTAGGAATGAGCGCCTACGAGCCTATAGACCCAGGTTAGGCAGGTGTAAGATAATTGGGAACCAGATGTGTACAGTGTTATTTTGTATTTTCATTGTTTTCAACCAGGGTGTACAGTAATGTAATGTAGGATAGGCAAAACAGCGCATACTTGTAAGATTGTATTTTCTTCTCTAAAGTTACGTTTTGAGAGCAGCTACATGTAGGATGGCAGACATAGCCGGGGAAGATGACGCCTAGACGATCCTGTAGCACAGATGTCTGTAGGAACTGACCGTCGTTTGTCAGCCGTCGTTTGTCAGCCGTGTCAAGCATCTTTTGTACAGGACAGCTAGCAGAGTGCACACCAGGGGGTAGGAGACGTTCGGCTCGGACCCTGACAACAGAGGAGTAGGGGGTGGTGTTAGTTATTGCCGTCTTGGGTAGTGCCACACACGTTAGGAAGCCCGCCGGGCCATTAGCGGACAATAGGAGCCATTTAGTCACAAGTTTAAGAGGTTTGTTGCAGATGTGGGCTCTTCGATCAGATTAACCCCTCTACCAAAATGGAGTCAGACGGCCCCGAACTGACCTAACCATCCATGGCAAAGTGAAAAAAAAAAGGTCAAGACGGCAAATAAAGCTAAGAAGAGAGACACGGGATTAGTATTAGCAGAGGGACACCAATGTTGTAATGTCATCAATTTATTAGTATTTTCTGTTGTTAAATAACTTTCACGATAATTTGTACATAGTTTTAAGGAAAATGTAGGGATGAGATGTATTTGTCGGCGGCTTGAGATTTTTGCACCCTTTCAACTACGTTTCAGGTCATAAAAGACCTCCGAGGGTATTGTGACAGGCCCATATGGTCGCCCCCTCCCCCCCCCGATTGGTTATATTTAATAGTTATCAGTGTCAACCATCATAAATTAATGTGCAATAGTAACTATGTCTTGCTACCATTCATTCTCCTCATCATTGTATCACAAACACATTGCAATAGTTCTCAATATAATACCATTACTGCACCAAGTCGTATGTTAAAAATAAGGAATTTTATATATTTTGTCTTTGTGAAGACGAGGGAGAGAAGCAGGTGCAGAGTGTGTCTTGGGGCCTCACCCCACCCCCGCTCGAACCACATCCCTAGCTAGTCACGAGGGTGGGGTCCAGCCAATTGTTTTGCTAGTTGTTACTGTATTATAGATATGTAGAAATTAAGAAATCATAAATGTGAACAAGTAAATGAACCATTTTATGTAACTGAATGTAAATAGGGACGAGAAATTAAGAAATGATATAATAAATACGGTTCTGGCCGGAATTGTTGTCCTCGAGAGTCGGGGCCATCGGGTGTAAGCTGACTCCTGATTGGCCCAAAACGAACCGGAGCTTGCTGGCTAAGTGACGGGGAGTTTTGACGCAAATCAGGGAAAGGAAGCGAGCCGGCTTTGGTCCGGGATGGACGTTGTCAAGCCAAGAGGGTCGTCGGCGAGTCGCGGCGACGGCAGGGCACAGGGCCACCGACGGGCATCGAAGCTAGGCATTACGACGCGGAGTATTGTGGGCCGAGGCACCATCATCGTCGTTGTTTTGGGCGTCGGGACGCCATTAAGATTTCGCCGAGTCACCAAGTACGACGGGCCGAGACACCTCTGGTTAGTAATTGGAGAGAGACAGTGATTGCGAGGCATTTAACATTCTAATTAAATGTCGGGGCTCCGTGCGCGCGACTGTATTGCTTAAGAGCCATACCGACAAATTGTCATCCTTATCGGTCCGACCCGAGAGGACAGCGACGTGCTACCCGGACAAAAGACTTGCAACTTTTTCATTATCTAGTATCACAGTATCCAGAAATTGCACACAGAAACAATAGACGACAGAACACCCGCAGAAATAGTTTACAATTAATACATTTATTAAATAACAACAAAACGATCATTGTATTATATAAAAAAATTTTTGATTTGTAGGTGCAAAATGGTGCTGTTTCAGGAGTTTCCAAGCCAAAAATTTGAATACACTGCTTTCAAAAACTGTTTATATATTTTTAAGAAAAATTTTGCTTGTAAAAGGATATTTTTTGTGCTGATATAAAAAAATTTGGATTTGTAGGTGCAAAATGGCGCTGTTAGAGAAGTTTCCAAGTCAAAAATTTTAATATACTACCTTCAAAAATTGTTGTATATTGTTACGAAAAATTATGGTTGCAAAGGGAAATTTTTTGTGCTGATATAAAAAATTCTGATGTGTCATGTGTTCACCACCAGAATCAATAAGAGTAATAGCCATCAATTTTAAGCAATTATCATAAATTACAGATATAATAACAAACATGTCATGCGACGATACATACTTTTCGTATTCGTGTCAGGATGCCGATATAGCAACAGGGAATTTGGGGCCAAACAAGAGCATGGCTAGATTGTTAACAGATTTTGGGACAAAATTTTTCGAGCAGCAGTAGACTGCATTGAGACGCAGATAATGATGGGCCAGGGAAACCCAGAGAGTCAATTCAGGCGCCAGAAGCCTTTACAGAGATTATGTTAAATCAAGAGATCGACGGGCCAGATACACCAGCGAGTGTTTTTAATTTATGCATCAGGACGCCTGCGAGTTACGGTATTCGGACTGGTTATTCAAATGTATTGCAAAACGTCATACGTTAGGGCGGCAGACCGCTGACGACGCCATTGTAACCTTCGACATGATTTAGCTACAGATTGCACAGACTAGCGGGTGTATAATCATAAGTGCTGTCGTCGTACCAGGCCACAGGCCAGGTGGAGTTGCTCCTGGTCGCGGCAGGTGTTCGCAGAGTGTGTCAGTGGAAGGTGTGCACTGGTTGGTAATGGCAGATGTGCGTTACCTGAGTGTGTGTGGTGGATCAGTGATGGTGCCAGAGCAGGTGTGAACTTGATACTGACGAGCGACACCTGCCATTCCGGCCATCTGCTAGTGCATGACACATGGCTTTGCTGCCCCCTCCCTTTACCAGGGCATGAAGAAGGCAGTCTGGAAAGCGGCCGTGACGGATGGAACGAGAGAGACGTGGTGTGCTTCGGGACTCTGATTCGTCCAGCGAGTAACGTAACGCACATGTGCAACTATTCGGCCCAGTGTTTTACTTCGTTTCGCCATTAGAACTGGCTCGCTTAAGGCCCTAGGGTATGGGGGTGTGGACCGCCCCATAAATGTCCATGTAAGGTGTAGTTTTCTCCAGGTCCTCCCTGCTTTTCCCGATCCGCAGCTCTTTCGACTCGCCAGGTGAGAGAGGGGCACGCCAGCACGAACAGACCACGACCCATCGAGCCTCGTGTTCCCGGCTACACACTTAACAGGGTGGCACCCAGAGAATTCCGACGCAGCTCCATTCCTACCTCACCCTCACCGGACACGGCGTGATGGCGCCCAATGCTTTGGCGTGAATATCCCAATGAAAATCGATGTACAACCTATACAGAGAAGGACTAGAAGACGACACTTTAACATAGGATCTCCACAGTGCATTGTTTAGCCAACTACGTCACAGCCCGCACGTCAGCGACAGCAGGAAACAATACACTGAGCTAGGTCTAGAAACAAATCGGACCATCGCTCACAATGAGCAGCAAGGAGTGTGTTAGGTGTAGATTACCAACCTTCCCTGATTTACTTTTCGGAGAAGTACTGCAACAGTGCTGCACATGTGCCATGGAGAACCGGAAGGGGAACCCGAACGTGAAAGTGGAGAAGCTTATCGACCACAGCCTACCAAGGCAGGCCGAAGTATTTGACTCGCCAACATGTTACAGACAAGGGAAGGAGATGGCCACTTGTGTGACTTGTCAAACAAGACGCTACCGCAGATGTTCGCACGCCACGGAACTTGTCACGTACGGTGAGGGCGTGTTCGCTTGCGCAACTTGTGTGTCATCGAGGCCCCCTCCCCCGCTTCAACGTCATACGTTACAAGCTACAAACCTACCACCCTATCACCCCTCCCTCAGTGACTCAACTACTGCACGTCGAGCTGTCGCGACAACCTGCCAAGAGAGTGGGGTCAGAATGAAACTTCCCGAGTTCTCTGGACACATGCACGAGGACGTGGACCAGTTTCTGCAGCAGTGCGAAACAAGGTGTTTACATTATGGCGTAATGTACGATGAGTGGGTTGATCGTGTGATCAGCAACTTGCATGGTGTTGCAAAGGACTGGTGGAGAATATGGGGTTATGTAATAATGACATGGGACGAGTTCGCGAATGGCCTACGGTAATGGTTCGTGTCCACGGAGGCTATAGCAGACTGTCAAGCGCGATTTTATAGTGAAGGACAAAAGGATACAGAATCGACAGAGAGGTTTATAGCCACGAAAATCCACCTGTTCCGGTGCATCTATCGAACCACACCGTCGGAGGACGCACTAAGAAGCATACCCCCGCGTCTGCGACTGGAACTCCAACAATTTTTGGCAGAAGTCAAGGGTGAAAGTGTTGAGGAATACTTTCGTCGAACAATCATCGCCGACAGGCCGTCAATCGGCTAATGGGACGTCCATTACAGACACTAGGACAGGCGGACGAGGAGGCCCCCATCACCAGACATAGGCTCGATAGCGGCACACCAACGGGCCGAAGACAACAACTCGTGATTGAGGAGCAGTGGTCTGCCGACCCTGCGTCCGCCCCACAACTCTCGCAACAGGACATTCCACCGTCACAGTGCCACACCTGCCCAGCGAACATGTTCCACTGGCACCGCGACTGCCCTGTTAAGAATACCACATGCCCGCTGTCAGGAAACGCCTAAGGCAGGGAGGCAGGCCTGCTGCTGACCTCCCCGCTGTCAATCGCCAGACACACCTGACCATGACCAACACCGACTCAGAGCGATTTTTGGTTCAATTAACCGTTGAGGAGGATCTGTTACTCCGCATCCCGATCGAAGTCAACAACCAACCAACAGCTGCATTAGTTTATACTGCCACCAGCCATACGTTCGTCGCAGCCACACTCGATAATCCATCACAGATCCGACCTGGACCCTGCATGCTACAGCTGGCCACCAGAGGGAAGCACAGTGCCACACAGGTTATAACCAACCTGACGATCAGAATACGCGACCAGACGTCTCAAGTCGAAGCCTTGGTCGTGGACGGCCTACGAAAGCCTATAGTGTTGGGGCAACCATGGCTGCAGCAACAAGCAGCAGTGATAGAGGTCGCGGCGAAGAAAGTACACATGAGAGCCGGGGAACGACGAACAGTGTATGCTGTCGACCGGCGGCCGAATACCAACCAACACACAATTCACCTGGGCGACCTGGACAACGAGGTCCCAGCCGAATACAGGACAGCAATACATGCTCTCTTGGATGAACGGAAAGTTGTCTTCGCTTTCTCCGACTTACTTCAGACAACCATAGCAGCTGAACACACACACACTGAGACACCATTCCAAGAGGAGAGTGACAAACACTCCCAAAGCACATGTGACAAGACTCCAGGACTGGTGTTACTTCTCCCCTCGACACTTGGTGTCATAGCACAGCCGGAGGAAGTCGAATAAATAGTGACCATGGCTGATGAGGATGAGCCGAGACTCCAACCCATTGTCCGGGAATTGTGGGAACTGGATGCTCCACTAGAGAGTACGACTTTTACCATACACATCGAGGAACCAGAAAAGTCACCTCGATGCCAACAACAACGCTGACGCAGCAGGCAACCCCAGTTACACTCATCCGAGCCTAGCACAAATGACCAGCAGGAAGAAGGGGTCAACCCAGAACCGAGGAACGAATGAAAATGCAGACGCCGAGCACCTGCCTGGTTTCGTTCTCGTGTTCGCCGCTTTCCGGAGTGGGGCGTGGCTGGTGGCCCTCAATCATCGACGCCTACTGTACAGATGCCAGTGGCAGAACGTCAGGACGTAAAGACCACAACATCCCAGGACATGCTGGTGATACCGACGGCCGGCACCCCGATGTCTACTCCCTCGATCCATACCAACAGACACCGAAGGGAGCCCTACAACCTACGATCTCGCCCACGACAGAAACAGCAGACCTGCTGTACACCACCCGAGGACTCAGGAGATGAAGCCGGAGACTTCGGGCCACATCAGACCCTAGTGTTCAGTCGTCGGGGGCGACACCGGCAACAAAGTACATAGCGAATGCACACACCCGCCGTGACCAGTCGTCTTCAGGAATGGGGCGTATGTCGTCGTACCTGGCCACAGGCCAGGTGGAGTTGCACCTGGTCGCGGCAGGTGTTCGCAGAGTGTGTCAGTGGAAGGTGTGCGCTGGTTGGTAATGGCAGATGTGCGATACTTGAGTGTGTGTGGCGGATGAGTGAGGCGGCAGGACATGTGTAAACTTAACACTGATGTGCGACACCTGCCATCCCGGCCATCTGCCAGTGCAGGACACATGGCTTTGCTGCCCCCTCCCTTTACCAGGCCATGAATAAGGCATTCTGGATGCAGCGGCAATGACGGACGGAACGAGAGAGACGTGGTGAGGTTCGGAACTCTGATTAGTCCAGCAAGAAACGTAATGCACATGTGCAACTATCCGGCCCAGTATTTTACTTCGTTTCGCCATTGGAACTAGCTCGCTTAAGGCCCTTGGGTATGGGGGTGTGGACCACCCCACAAGTGTCCATGTAAGGTGTAGTTTTCTCGAGGTCCTCCCTGCTTTTCCCGATCCGCAGCTGTTTCGACTCGCCAGGTGAGAGAGGGGCACGGCGGCACGAATAGACCACGACCCATCGAGCCTCGTGTTCCCGGCTACATGCTTAACCGGGTGGCGCCCAGAGAATTCCTATGCAGCTCCGTTCCTACCTCCTCTCACCGGACACGGCGTCAGGGCAAATCCGACAAACCTTGCGTAGTAACGATCATGCCAAGGAAGGACAGTGAGTGTTTGCTTGCTGGTTTAAACTGAACTTTCCGACTGTCTATTACTCCACACATTTTACCCCACAAAACTTTAAGGTGTCGCAAATAAAGAACAAATTTAAGATTCTGCTTAGACGAAACTTTTTTGGTTCTGTTAGCTCTTTGTAAATGTGTGACCTCGTAAATTTTGCAATAAATATGTTTCTGCTGGTCGACGAATTTTCTTGGGGATCTTCCGGTTACTTCGACCTTTCATTCCGGTGCTGCGGCATACTTATATCATTTCACCCATCACAAACACAAACACAAAATACCTAGCTGTTAAGTGCAAATCAAAATCTCTACATTTATTCAAAAGCCTCATGTCACAGCAACATACACACAATGAAAACCAACAGCTTTATTGAAACTAAAAAAAATATATATAAAGAAATTAAATGTCACGAGCCAATGGCTATTTGCACAAATTTATGGACACAAGAAAAAAAATTTGTTGTATTTTTAAAATAATTCTGGAAGTCTAGTCAAAATCCTTTATTTTATTAGATTTCTTTAAATACAAAAATTTGTTGTTTTGTGTTTTTATAACTGTAAGCCGAGCCCACGACATTAATTAACGTTCAGTGTTAATTATGTAACTACCGATATTCATAAAGGTTTCGCTTACATATGTTCCCGTAACGTCTAAATTTCGACTTCGACATGTAGTTATGGGAAAACTATGCACGCTTCAGATGATAATATATCTCTATTACATACTGACGTGTTGGTTGTGAGGGCAAAGGGGGCGGGGGCGTGTTACTTATGCCTTGGAGGTTGTCGGCTGCTGCTGGTGACGGCCGTAGGTCTACCGCCCGTGTGGTGAGTCACCTCTGTTTTCTCCACGCCGAGATGTATGCTGTTGTGAGGCTGAAAAGCGGCTGGTTGGTAGGACTAGCTCCCGAAGGACCATGAAGTGGCAGTGGCCTAATAACTTACCCACATTAATAGATTTCACCACTGATTTATTGCGTTGTTATTGGAACACCATATATTGCACGTATGTTCCTTAAGCGATCCCTATGTCTATAGCCGGTAGGTGGCTAACTCGGTAAACGCGAACACTGGTTCCACAATGGTGAACTTACGTTGGAAGATAAACCCCTGGGTGCAAGAGTTTGCAGGGATGGAGGTGGCTCTACTCCTGGACGATTAAATTAGTGTTACGTTAATAAAGTTCCTGTAAAACTAGATCAAATCACTATTGCAGCTAAACGATACGACAAGATACGGTGATGGTCCAGGACCCGCTAACACGTTGCCTACCTACTACATGCCCGAGACAAGACTGCCGAGCAATGGCGCACGCTCCCACTAGTAGCTGAGAGCGCCCACCAAAACTATTCACGTGGCTACTTTAAGCATATTGTGTTGAAGCTGTGTACATACAAAGACACTAAACGTTACATGAGACACATATGAGCCCTTGGAGATGTTAACATGATTGGGTTTGCTGAAATTGCATAAATAAACTTACATAGGGAAATTAATTTAGTTGTGCCTTCCACTACGGTTGGCTTGTTAAGCTGTCTCTCTAAGTCCGAGCTGGCACTGTTTATTATTCTAACACACGTAGAACACTTGGATATAACACATTAATCACTATTCTTATTTTAAGTATAAAAAGTTGTTGACACGTTGTGCAGTCTTTGTGGTTATCAGGTTGTCGGTCTGGGCCGCTCTCAGCGGTCCAGCGTCGTTGAACAATTATGAAGCACTTTACCTAATAAATTTGTTTGCCCTAGTTGTGGGTGCTCAATAATTACCAAAAAATATGGAGACTGCCTGTCCATTATTTCTTTGCCCTAGCAGATCCCGCACTGTCTGTTTTGGGCGGCATTCGTTCCGGCATTTGCGCACATCATGATCAGCGATGGCGTAATGCTTGTTTTAACGACAAATGTTCCTTGTTTAGCTGATTTTGGTGTGTGTTGAGGTGATGTTACTTGGTTGATTTACTTTAAATATTGGCACCTTCTTTTGTGTTTGCTTGCTAACCACGTGGCCACATTAACTTGAGCGCTCAGTCGCTCCCGTCAGTATCGTGCGCATGCAGGGTGTCTTCCGAATGCTGTGGGTCGTTTTGAATACTGCCCGTGTCGTTGGTGTGTGTTGACAAACGGTCGCAATGCACGCGTGGGCTGTTGAGCACATGTCAGTACAAGTTAAACTTTGGAATTTTTCACCGTAGAGTGATCGCAACCTGCTTTCATGATATAAAGAAATTTAATAAATACGAACCTGTGTCACAGTATCAGCATCGCCATCTCCTGTTGCTTCATGTTTCTGCAGTTTGTCATGCCGACAGGTGCTTACAAATGACCTCGCCTACAAAAGTGCAAGACAGTGTAGCATAGTGCAAACTGTACCAACATGGCGGCTATAAATCATCCACAGCGAGTCTACCAATAGATGGCAGTATGTCTAAATGTGTTGAAACTCATTCTTGTTTTGTTGCCAGATAATTCTATATTTTAAATGTGTAGTTATTT
>PNEQ01048917.1:0-12937 GCA_003012365.1 Medauroidea extradentata
TTTTTTTTTTTTTTTTTTTTTTTTTTTTTTTTTTTTTTTTTTTTGCTTTGATATGCTATTATAGAAAACAATGAAAACTAGAACATTTTCATCACTGTGAAAGTTAGCCACAATATATGTTTATAAAACAGAGTATAGGTTATTCGGAATAAAGTCACCTCTCAAAAAAGCTCTGATTTATTTATTTTTCTGCCAGCTTACATCTTTCCGCCAAACGTAAACGTAAATACTGCCACGTGCTTTTATTCAGATAGGGTCGTGCAATGTTTACACGTACAGTATACTGCTACGATAAATTTTATTTACAATCTACTCATTAAAGACACGGGGTCTGAATATATGATATAATCAAAATAAATCTTAGTTATTAATATCGGCGAGTTAAAGTCTTATAATACTGGTTTCTGTCTATCCACTAATTGATACAACACCCACTATCACCGTTACAAATCTCGTAATTGCGGGCACCGTTCATTTGAATTTGTAACTCAAAACCGGCACTAAAAATAGACATGACAGACGCTATTCAAGAATTCAAGTTTTCGTTCAGTTCTACTGCCACGAACAACGACGACGCACTTAACAGAAGCAATAAATAACATATTTTCTCAGTGTGTGAAATAAAAAGTACGTTGTTTGTAGGCTGGCAAACGTAAAACATAATTTACAGAATATCAATGGCTTCACATAATTTGGCAATGATATGCATAATCATTTCCAATACTTCCGAATGTGTTTACATGCACAACGGACAAACACACGCAAATAATGCAACTTGGTGAAACGGCGAAAACCTAAATCTGATGCCACCTGTCGGTGGAATTTTAAACTGTCTGAAGCGCGGTGAAAGCGATAACGTGCAAGTTGACCTGAGGCCGGCGATAGTCACATTGTGCTGGCGCCAATTAAGTCTAATTATACTGTAAGTACGAATGTCAATAAGATCATAAATAAATATTTTGAAGTATATTTAATGTAGAGAGGTCGATATCATATGATGTTCTTTCACTAATGTTGTATTGAAATAGGAAAATACACGGAATTGCATGCGATTAATCACTACCAACCACACAAGCAGCAAAGTAACTCTTGTTAATGTTGACTTATATGTAGTAACGGCTAGTGATTTTTTTAAAGGTTAAATTTTTAGTGTTCATTTTATCCCGAATGACCTGTATAACACATACAAATATAAACATTATTAAAACTGAAGTTGTTTACAATATTGGACGTACGCCATTGCCATACAATTTTCGTCCCAGAAATCCACACAAGAGAAGAGGGAAAATAACAACTAAACAAACGATAGAAACAAATAAGCTAGGACTGGTTTCGCTCTATGGCTTACTTGTTTCTATCGTTTGTTTAATTGTAATTTTCCCTCTTCTCTTGTGTGGATTTCTGGGACGAAAATTGTATGGCAATGGCGTACGTCCAATATTGTAAACAACTTCATACACTCCCATTGCATAAAACATTCAAAGACATAATTATTAAAACTATTCAAATCTGCAGGGAACCCCTCACTCGTCCCCCCCCCCCCTCCGGACCGGAACTCCACCCTACACCATCTAAACGCTTTTCGTAGTCTAACAGCGTGGCAACAGGTTGAATGATTTCCGAATAAAATCTGTATTGTTACAAGCTCTGCGCGCCTCTTCACGACCCTAGTGTACGACAGACGCACGCGGCGATCCTCGCGCGGTCTGCTACGCACGAATGTCACCGATATGACACATCATGTCTGTCATAACACAACATAAGCGATTCACGTGCTGCGTAGTTAAACGTGGCCCACTAGAAGGAGGTCGTGTGTTATCTTCCTGGATCAGCTGCCAACCAGTATTGACCTAGTTTCCTAGCACGGAGCGATGATGTGATAACTGGTCGCCGTACTGAATACTACTACTGTACGTATCTTGCGCGTGACGACTTGGTACATTGTTGTGTCATAGTTCGGTCAGTAACCTGGATATTCGTTTATCAAATCCTTCTGCCTCCCTATCAGTGGCGTGTCATGGTCGTGTTCCAAGGCATGCAATATAAGGCTGTGTCTCAAATAGCCCAGAGAGCACTCTCTCGCACCCTCTTGACGTCACTCTCTGCTGTCCCGAATTCGAGGGAGAGTAGGCGAAAGGGAGAGTGAGCCAGAGTGAGCGACGATGCTCCCTATCGCCCACTCTGCGGGAAGACATCTTTGTTTTCCTTCAAATTCAAACCATAACCTAAAAGTGGAACTGGAAAACGTGGAAAACATTTACTGTGAGTTTTCTGCACTCATTTATTTTCTCAGCTTTCGTTTCATCACGCTAGGTTGCAGTGCTTTGAGGGTGCATCCGAAGGTGGCTGTCTCAATTTAATTGAAGAGTGAACGAGAGTGGGCGAGAGTGAGAGTGTGGAGTGAGAGTGAACACACTCTTATTTGAGACCCGGTCTAAGCTCCGACTGTACACTTTGAATACTTAGATTCGATGTCCCTACCTGCCATACCCAATAAACATGTGTTGTGTAGACCGATATTTATTACTGGACAATACGTTCCTTGTCTCTTGTACGCTACTGGAAGAATACTGCACCTGCTCATACATGTATAATCGTACCGCGGACAATTCACTTTTGTGTATAGCCATTTCTTATCACCCCATGCCTCGGAACATGACCACGATACGTCACTGCTCCCTAACTTGCTGCAATCGAATTTTATGTTGAAACTTTTTTAAAATTGATTATTTCTTATTTGGCTTATTTTATAGACCACTCATTTAATTGCTTCGGCCCGAGTTTCTACATTTTTTACGATAATTAATCTTGTAACATAAACAGGGAGCTTATTTCGAAAATCGCTCTGCAACTTTGTTTTGACTGGTTTACACTACGGAAGGCCTACTCTTATTTCGTCGAAACGAAATGCAACATAATAGAAGCTACGAAATTTCATTTTAATTGATAAATGATCTAAACCGTCGTACCATTTGCCTCGAAAAATTGCATTATTTTGTAAAGCTAATTTGCGGCCAAGTTAAAGAGCGACTTTGCGATATCGGATTTCATTTGGTTTGGATAAATTATTATTTCGAAATCTTATAAACTTGGTCCTCGCCCTTAAGATCGGTCACTTTTTTGTTAAAACTATTCATTTTAGTTTAATAAATAAAGGGTGTGGTGAATTACTGGCAATATATCGTCATAGAAACATTTAATTTTACGGTATGGTGAAAATTATTAGACTAAACTGTTACTAGGAGTAACGCGGTGAAAAATATTATCTTAAATTTGTTGTTAGCTTATTTGTTTCATAACTACGTTTAGTATTTGTAATGCAATGTACACATTGAAAAGTATAATAATTAGATCTACGGCCTTACTGTAAAATTGTCTAATAAGTCTTTACAAATTTTGAATCATGGAGAAATTAAGACAAATTCAGCATGATTAGTAACACCGGAAGTTAAACAGAAAGTGTGCTATGTAACGTGTTTTTAAACAGAAATATTGTCAAATTGTATTTTTATGCAAACTGTTATCTTATGATAGTTTCGTTTATTAAATCTTGAAGAAAAAAATTAAAATACAAAGATTAGCAAACGGCAGGATTCTTTCGGAAATTTTCCGTACAAATTTTTCTTTTAAAAGCATGTTCCGGGCTTAAAACACACCAAAAAATATTATTACGTATTTTATGCTTGTTGAAGTATAAAACAAAATGAATTGATATTTTTAGTTAATAAAAATAAAGGATTTTTACTTTATGTTCTTCAATCTTTGAATATCACGTAAATATGTCATTTTGATATTTCTATCTTTCGGCAAATAGCTCGTATCATTTAGATTTTCAGCATTTTTTTAGCCATTTAATAGGCCCGAAAAACGTGTTTAAAAATTGTGCTGAATTTATTAAATTAGTGAAGTGTAGTTTCAAGTGTGTTTCTGTTCGTATAAAAACATAATATGAAGATGGTAAGCGGTTTTGCGTAAAAAGGAATACGTGTGACATGTTACATCACTAGGGGCCGGAAAATTTCGCTGATTCAATGACCTGCACGATAGAATGTACAGTCGTGTATATACTCAAGCCCCGACCATTTGTCCACTAGCTGCTACTCGGTGGAACAGCACACAATTAACAAATATACGGGGCTCGAATGTGCATAGGACAATGGATTCTAGCTTGCGGGTCATTGAATCTGCGAAATTTTCCGGCCCCTATACATCACCCATATACCAGGCAATGATTTCTCTTAAAGATGATCGCAAATAAAATATTTATTTTATATTTATACAAGATAATATTTCTTTTATTGTATTTGATGTAAACTGCAATAATCTCGAATGAATAGAAAGTAACTTTCATAGTTTTCGTGGAACAGCATATCAACCTCACAAATCCGAAGACACGAGAACTTACAAATAATGAAAACCATTTTATTTGCTGGAGTAAAGTTATTCACATCGAAAAGACTAGGCATGGTCTACTTCAGTAAATATATAATATATACGATAATAAGGCATAAATATTTGTGTTTAAAGAAATCTTAATTCAAAGAATATTCTTCAGCCTTTTATTAAAAAATAGTATTTACTATATATATATATATATATATATATATATATATATATATATATATATATATATATATATATATATTAAAGAGAACCCTAACTGGCAGACTGAATGACTCACTGACACATCAAACTGCATCCCAAACCATTGAACCTATAATCGTGAAAATTTTGGTCTGGTTTTTCCCCTCAGGTCGTAGGCGAGCACTAAGAAGGGATTTTTCGAAATGCAACCTCTAAGGAGGTGAAAAGGGTTGAAATGTGTATCTTAAGATTTGTCTTACATAGCTCGAACCCGACGGCCTATCGTCGTAACTTTTTCCTCAGTGGGTGAATCATGTGTGTGTGATTTTATAAACTTTGTGAAGTTTCCTGCCGTATATTTATTTCGTTCGAAATATTTTCTTTCAGTATATCGCTTGGCTTTCACATATTTTACGTTTCCGTTCAGTGTGTGTTTTAACTCTGATCTACCATTATATGAAAACCATCAGATTAAAAAAAATGCATGGAAGGAAAATAAAGCCAAACGTAATGTCTACAAATAAATTGTTGTATCGTATTAATAAATAATAAGGGATGTTTACTCGTTTGTAATGAATAAACTTCAGTAAATATGAGTATTTCGTCTTCTATAGGGCCTACAACTTCTTAATACTTATTTTTCTGTACAGACGTTGGTTACAGTCCAGCTCATTTTTTTAATTTTTGTAGAATTGTGTTCTGTAAGCAAATACTAAATAGTGCACAATATTCACGAAAGCTACAATTAATTTCGCTTCATGTTTATTTTTATAATAAGCTGTCAATGTCACGATTTTGAAGTTTTCGTGTGGTCGTTATAATAAAAAGTAAATGACGTTGATCTGAAACTACAGAGAGAACGAAGTACTCCTTTCTAAAGTTCAAAGATCTTATTGGAAAATTCAGCTGACGAAACTCCAGTGCAACTACAAGTTATATTTCGATATTTTGAAAATTTAAATTATTTTCAAACGTATAAAGAAGCAAAGTGACATGTCTGCGGATAGTCAATGATACAGAAACTAAACCTACATAGTTTCACTAATGCTATATTTGTATGGACTGTAAGAAAAATACATATAATCAGATGTAATGAAATTACGTTAGTAAAATACCACAAAGTTTGAGTTATCGCTTATTTCTTGCGTTGTTATTGTCGAGTGTGATTTTTGTCGTCACTCCGCAAACAATTTTTCTTCTCTCTCCTTCGTTTTTTCTGTCTCCTCCATCCCCCCTTTCATTTTAGCGTACTTCCAAAAACACACATTTTAATTTAGGAGCATGTTCCGTACACGGTTTTCAGGTTCGGAACCTGTCATTTATTTAAATCAAATATATAGTGTTGCAACCATGTGGGTACATATTGAATATTTTAAGATTGAACTATTTGAAGTTCTTTTGTAATGGAGTTTCCTGTCAAGTTTACGTAAGGTGTGCCCGTCATCCGCACGAAGACCTATCACCAGATTTCTGCGAACTGTATTTATCTACCGACAATTACACAAAAAAATTAAAGATCCAGTCGACAACAACGTTTCGGACACACAGGAAATGATTTCATCGCCTTGCAAGTGACTCTTAAGATAAGACGTAAGCTGGTGGGCGATACGATACTTGCCACACGTTATTAACATTTGAGATAAAAGATCATTAAGCAAATTACAGATACGATTTGAGACCGACATTATGTTATCTTAAATTTGTAGAGTTCGGCTTGCAAATACTGGTGTGAAATTTTTTACTTTGGATGAAAAGCTAATCATATTAAATAATGTAGATAATAACTTTGTCTTAACAGTATACATTTTTCACAGTCCTAGAAATTTGCTTTCATCGATTTATGTATTAATTATTTCTAATTCCATGACAGTATATATTTTTTTTTCCTTTTTCTGTTAGCGAGTAGATTAATTAATAAGGATGGTGTGAGCAGTTAGGTTTAATGTTTTGTAGAAAATTAAATCATTAGAGAGAGATCAAGAAACTCAGAGTCTCGGTAGCAGAAATTACTTAGTAAGGGCCCTAATATAGGAAAAACCTCAACATTCCCATGGACCAATTTCCGGAAAGCCACAGAGATAAATAAAGACTGGTTTAAAAAATTTATGACAAACATAGGTACAGTCATGGACACAATAAATAGGCCAACTCGTGAAGGTGGATATATATATATATATATATATATATATATATATATATATATATATATATATATATATATATATATATATGTCCCACTTCGGATGAGTTCGGCAGGCAGGTCTTCGCGCAGGCGACCGATGAGGGCGTGGTGTCACACAACGGAAAGCGAAGGCTATGGACAAAAAGGCCTCAAATCACACAATGAAATTACTGTTAATAATTGCTTAACTACATTCAGTAGAAAATAACCATGGACAATATGTAATGTTCATAAGTAGCGATACATTTAATGGAGAATAACAATATTGACGTTGTGCCACAAACATATCAGATTTCGGTGTATTACTAGTCAACAATACTGTATTGTAGTTTAATTTGTATTATTAAAAAAATGTTTTTTAATTTCACATTCTAATAACATGTTAACTGTCCCTGTTCTTTATTTTGCAGCTAGTGCGCGTAGAAATCAACTAAAATGTATAAAGTAAGCACACAAATCCTCGGCAGCAACGATACTGAAGTGTTTTGAGAGCATTGTACACAACAATGGTAGGTCTTAGGCTATGTCAAGAAAACACGAGATTGTTAAACTAGCTCTTATTGCTCAAGTATCCAGATAGAACTTCACGTATTATGACGGAAAATACAAATTGTATTCACGTACCAATTACAAAAGTTAAATATCACGGTACATTAGAATACTATTTTGTCAATGTTAGATTAATTAAGTGAAATGCGGATGTTCAGAAATATTTACGTTCACGCAATTTGAATGTTTGACATTTCAATCGTTTACTAACACGTCGTTGTGTAACGTTATACAACTTAGTTGACCGTAATATATAGCAAGTTGAGTGTTCATACAATACAGCTGACAATTGTCAAATACGGGATTGCATACAGTAACGGAGAAAACAGCAACATAAAACGTTATAATAACCTTACACTTCATATTCTTGCACTACGTAGTATGTGTTAATAATCAATACAATAAAGACTTGTCAGTCAGAACTGTCTAGTAAGATATCACCTACAGAATAAGAAAATATGAGGAAATCTGATGCTTGCATCATGTTCTTCTGACAACTGTGCTGTGACATTTATTTTACGCGATACGTGGTTGCTTAGTGAGCTTTGTGGGTAACAATCGATGTTCGGACCCATGGACGGAGCCACGTGTGCAGTCGTTTCGCACGGGAGAGCGACAACTGTTTCTGTCAAACGGGGCGAAAGTGACCGTTTGCAACTACCTGCACCAACTCACATTATTATTATGTAATCAGGACGAAGTTTATCGCTTGACGTGAGATATTTAGTGTCTGAAATACTTAGTTCTATGGTGGTTTCTGAAGGTTTCATTATAAAGAATAACTACAGTGATGGTGTTACACACTTTGTTCGTGCTTAACATATGTGAAGTTAAGTCACAATGAAATAGTAGTGGACTGTCAAAGAGGGCTAGAAGTATCCCTAGGAAACCCACTGGGACATTCCAATGTTCGGCCAATGTTTTATACGTAAAGATGTAAGTGAGTAGTCAGACCATAACGTCACCGCGACTGTCAATTAAATATTACAGTACTGTTAAAATATTAATTAGTTTCAGCTCACAGTATAAGAATGAGAATGCACGTGGATTGAATTTTAAAATTTTGATTCAATGTAGGTAACTGTTATTATTTGGTTATTGGAAAATGTGTGCACTTTCGTAAATTCATTACGTTTTCTACCCTTATGTTTGAAATTGGTGGACAGCTACAATTAATTGTCGTTGAAAACATGGTTATGTTTTGATTTGTAATGTCAGTTTAAATAACTTAGCATATTCATACAAATAACATAAGTAAGATTTAAGAGTTCAGTGTACCGGACATACACACGCATTATTATATATGTCACGTCTTTGTTACAATATTGATATTCGTTACGTCTGTTAACGACACGTATAATTAAACCTGTCGTCAAATTATGAATCTATGTATCTGGGAAAATAGCAGGACATCCACATTCACTCTTAATAGCTATGCAAAACATACACATTTATTAGATGGACAAGTGGTGTAATGTCTGGTGTGTTACGTTAAATGCTAGTATAAATAACAAACAAAACATTCTGAATATTATATTTTAATTATAATTTTAACAAACGTTAATGAACAGTCCTGATGTTACACATTTACTATCATTATGTAATTTTTTAAATATTATAAATGTGTAATGCCTGTAATTTAACATAAATTTTACATTAATAATTTCGATTGCATATGTTAATTTAATCAGAATGAATTATACGGACTGTACTCAATTATGCAGACAAGAGATGATACGTGTGTCTATGTGGGTGTGTATGTTGTTTGTGTTTTACATTTTGAGTCTTCCCAAAGTGTAATGTTTATTATAGAAGGACATGTGTCACTTTTGCATTTACTAAATGGTTTGTGCGGCGTACTGGTTCAGCCAATATGCAGTGCCTGGTCGCTTGAAGGTGTGAAAGGGCGTTGCTCCAATCCTACAACAGAATCTGTCCCCAGTGCAGTCCCAACGCAACGCTTTTCGTTCTTGTTCAGGTTGCCTAAGTGCCAGGCTGCAGCATGCACACAGCCGATTATTAGGGACCCCTAATTTTCGCGAAGAGAATTTTGCCCAATTTTGTTTCAGTGTCTTATGTGCACATCTGCAGTTCTGCTTCAATAATAAGTGATTGGACGTCTAAGCTCTGACGTATCTTGGGGTTTTACTGGCAAATCACAGACTAGTGAAGTTGTAGTAACGTTATTGCGATTGGCAAAGTGGGGCAAAATTCTTTTCGCGAAAAATAGGGGTCCCTATCGATGATTGCCAACGTAGACTTTGATTATTTAAGTGGCCCACTTTTTGTGTTCATGACTGTACATACCGGCGAAATTTGCGTTATTAATTGGTAGAGCCACGATTTTGTCGCGAAAAGATTTTTGCATCATTTTGTTTCACTGTCTCGCGTACACCTCGGCAGCTCTGCTTCACGGCTATTGGCAGCGTGTCTTTGCTCAGACACGTCCCTCATTCGACTGCACCAATAACAGTGAGGCTATTGTGATGTAATACGTCTGTGATTTGTCAGTAGAACCTCAAGACAAGTGACAGTTAAAACGTCCAATCACTGACCATGAAACAGAGTTGCGGATGTGAACATAAGGAATGAAACCAAATGGTGCAAAAATCTTTTCGCCATAAAATCGTGGCTCTATTAATTGGAGACAGGCTGGATTCCAGTGGCCTGTATTCACCCGAACACATTCCGTGACATTATAAGTTTTGTGTCTTCGTACATTTGTGTTAGCACATTTCAAGATGAAGGTTTTACCATTGGTCATATACCATTGGTAGAGACCTGAACAATTCGCATTTTCTTTTAGACACAAGCTAGAATCCCCCCAACTGTAAATTCGTATCAATTTGATAACTGGTCCTTGACTTATTTGACACATCGTATAAGTCGCTGAGCCAATAATAAAACTTTAACCAAATGCAAGCCCATATCACTGTGTTAGTGATCAGACAGTAAACAGATACTGTGTACTTCAGTGCACATATGTTCTTGGAGGCTAGCATACAGGTCAGTGAATCAGCGAATAAGTTCCCGTCTCTAGCCACTGGTTGAAGAAGTATTCAGGCATACCTCGCAAATTGTCGATCCATAACAAAAATCAGATGAACACACACTAACTTGGAGTCGTGTCTGCTGTAAGATAATAACCAGGTAATTGCACGTTCCTAAACATATGGCGACAGTGTCTACCTCCCTAATAATTTACTGTAACTGTCACATCCACTCATATTTTAATTTAGTTCTAAACTACACAAATATGATAGCACTAACAATATTGCTAACGTTAATAGTGTTTGGTTGCACGCTACAATTGCTATTGTCACGCCTTTATAAAAGAATTCAGGTTATTTTGTGTATTAATTTAAAAAGTTCCAACCACTTTTACAATGACAAGTACGTTTCAAATAAGCTAAACGGAGTTTCGAAAATATTTATTATTACGGACGAAAAATCTATAAGTATAACATTTATTTACTTACTTGTAGCCTGGACCGCATAGTCTAATGTAGCGTATACCAGCATCCAGGGGCACCAGCATTGGAGGAAAGAAACGTGTTCTAACTTGATTCAGTATCGTACATGTCCAACTATAGATTATCTTTGTTGACATTGGCAGTGTGTCTTTGTATTTGACTGAGTCAATCAGAAAATTGTTACTTAGATGCCACGTACAAGTCTGTTTTGCACCGAGATACGTGAGAGTTTATATGACGCAACGACTAGGGACAGGAAAATTTCGCGAATTCAATGACCTGCATGTTAGAATGCACTTCCCTGTGTACACTCAAGTCCCGACCATTTTTGCACCAGCTGCTACTCAGTGGAACAGCAAACAATTAACGAATAGACGGGGCTTGAGTATACATAGAACAATGTATTCATGCATGTAGGTCATGGAATTCGCAAAATTGTCCTGTCTCTAGCGAAGACTGACCACACTGTACAAAAAAAGTTTGTACTTTTACAAAAAAATCTTTGAAAACCCATTTCCAAAGAAACTCCTTGTAAAACTACAAAGGTTGTATTCGTAAAAAAAATTTTTAATTTAATGGTTGTACTTGCAACAAGGAGAAAATTAAAATTTTTATTACAGTTTAATTTTAATAATGACACTGAATTATGTATAAAAAACTTTTAAATGCGTGAATATAACATAAAGTTATTTTTAAAAAAAATTTCCAGGAAGCGCTTGGATTCGAACCCGCTTCTGCGCTTTTAAGTATTGCGCAGCTTTGCCCTGGATCACCTGACGTCGATAACCCCATGATATTGTTTAATTGTATGTATTCAATGAAAAGTAAGTTCAGTGATAATCTTATTTTTTAAAGCATGCATTCATAATGTAAATTCACTTTATTCCAGAAAAACGCGCTACGAAATATGATTTTGTATAACTAAGTAATTTTCGTGAAACTATGATTTTGGTACACTACAAATTATTCTATGCTTTTTACAAATAAAATCGTTGTAACTGTATAAACAAATCATTTTACGAGAGAAATTTTTCTGCATTTACAAATGTATGTAAAAATACAAAGAAATGCCTTGTAATTTTTACAAAAATAAGGTCAGGAACTGTCAGAGAAAGTACATGGAACTCCTTTGTAGTATTACAATATTTACCTTTGTAACATTACAAACGAATGATTTTACAAAGAAAATCTTTGTACTTATACAAGGACTTGTAAAAGAGCAAAGACAGTTTTTGTAAACTTTTGCAAATTTTTTTTACAGTGCTTGAAGTAGATATACAGATGTGGATGTAAGGCATTGAAGCAAGTTGGCGCAAAAAAAATTGTTACCAAAAACGAGGGAGCCTACCAAAAACCGTTTTTTAAGCTTGCTCTTTGTTCCACTACAAACCACAGACAAATATATTTTGTTTTATATTTCTGAGCCAAGAACAGTTTTATTTTGTGTACAAATAAAATGTGAGAAGAAAAATAAGCTGCATTAAACGCAAAACATATTTTCAGTCAACTATTACAACAAATGTGACAGTTTAACTTGTTAAAATAGTATTTAAACTTACAGCAGAATCAAAATAAAGCTAAGCATATCACATTTTAAACAATGTATTGTATTATTACAGGAAACAAATGGTAAACTTAATTATATTACGTGTGATATAGTCAATTTTGTACCTCCTCTACTTCCTCTCCTCTCCTCCTTTCAAACCTGTGGCAGTGGACGGAGCAAGGAACAAATCTTGTTTAGCTGTTTGCAAACGACAAACAAACTTTGGTATTGGCGTTCCAGAATTCTTGTTGTCCCAGTTAAAATAGGTACTTACAACGTTGGACGCGCGACCAATACAATGAAACCTAGTAAAAAGTCACATTTTCAATTATATATCACTGATAGTCCTTCAGAGCGGTATTTTCCCATTTCCAAAGTGTCGTATGTCCGCTATCACACTATTAGTAGAGCCACGATTTTATGGCGAAAAGATTTTTGCAACATTTGGTTTCGTTGCGTCATGTGCACACCTGCAGCTCTGCTATATCGTCTGTGATTGGATGATTTTACTCTCACTGGCCTTGGCAAATAATAGACGTACAGAGTCACAATAATCTTATTCTGATTGGTACAGTCAAATGAGAAACGTGTCTGAACAAAGAC
>PNEQ01048918.1:0-12935 GCA_003012365.1 Medauroidea extradentata
TTTGTAGATGTTGTTTGTTATCTAGCAAAGCAGGAACTTCCTTTCAGAGGTCACAACGAAGAACACGACTCAAAAAACAAAGGGAATTATGTTGAACTAATTAACCTCATCAGCCAGTATGATTTAGTTTTAAAACATCATCTTGAAACATCCTCAGTTTTTACAGGATTATCAAATCTAATACAAAATGATTTGATTTCTAGTGTAGGTACCGTAGTCAGCGAACGTATTAGAAATGAAATTGAAAAAATTACATTTGTTTCTATTAGCCTAGATGAAACAACGGATATAAACAATCAGGCTCAACTTTCCTACATATTTCGGTACATTGGGGAGGGTGGTAAAGTACAAGAAAGGTTTATGGGATTTTTTGATGTGTCTGAAAATCGCTGTGCTGAGGCCATTTACAGCATTGTTGTCCAATTATTGGCTGATTACGGCTGCGAGAAAAAACTGGAGCTGCAAGCTATGATGGCGCTGCTGTTATGGCAGGTCATTTGAATGGCCTACAAGCGAAAGTAAAACAAAAATATCCTCAGGCTATATTTGTTCACTGCATGGCTCACAGGCTCAATTTAGTGTTATCACAATCTGCGTGTTCAATAAAAGACTGCAGAATATTTTTCAGTACATTAAGTGGATTGGCTGCATTTTTTACGAAGTCCGCTAAACGAGCAAAGGCCCTTGATGATGTAAATAAGAGATTGCCCCGAGTCTCAGCCACACGCTGGAACTTCAAGTCGCGCTTAGTTGGCTCAGTACATGAATACCGAGACGAACTTATTTGCCTGTTAGAAAAAATATGTGACCCTGAAGAAAACTGGGATCAAGAATCTGTCATAAGGGCCAAAGGTTTTCTAGTTTCATTGAAAGACTTTAACTTCAATTTTTTCTAAAAGGTTTTTGCTGACATTTTCCCTCACACAGATGTTTTGTTCAGTATTCTGCAGACAAAGTTGCATGACATTGGGTACTGCACTGTAAAAGTAAAGGAGTTATCTCAACTTCTTCAAATAAAACGAAACAATTTTGAAACTATTTGGGAGAAAACAAATGCTGAAATAAATGCCGAAGCACAAGAAATTAAAAGGAAACTTTTCAGCACAGTGATAGTAGTGATCTCAAAACACTTTTCCGGCGTTTGTACTATGAAATTATTGACACTGTTATTCAGCAAAAGGACGTCAGATTTTCCAGTTTAGAATCTCTGCAGTTCCTAGAGCTTCTAGAACCAAACAACTTCAAAATACGTAGAGACTGTTTTCCCGAAACTATTTTTCAGTCTGTCTTAAATCTGTATGGTAATTTTTTTGATGTTATTTCACTGCGAGCACAACTTGCTGCAGTTTATATAGCACAGGAATTTTCAGGCAAAAATGTATGCGAAGTTTTGTTATTCATACTTTCTAACAGCTTAGATGTAGCATATTCAGAAGTGGTTAATTTGTGTAAACTGATATTAAATATTCCCGCTACTAGTGCCTCCACAGAAAGAAGTGTTTCAGCACTGAAGCGAATAAAGACATACAGCCGCAGCACACAACAACAAGACAGACTTTCAAAACTGGCATTATTGTCCATTGAAAAAGATTTGCTGTGTGAAATGCAGAGTGAGCAAAATTTTCATGACTGTGTAATAAATGAGTTTTCAAAAAAAGATAGTAGAATCGAGCTTACATATAAGTAACTGTTTTTTATCTGGTCTTGGTGTCTTGTATTATGTTTTAATTTTATTTGAACAACTTAACATATATTTTATTTTAAATATATGACTATACAAATTTGTGTGTGCCTATGTATATTATGGTTACTTTGTAAAATTTAAGTGTTCTAGATTCTATATTTTTTAATAATAGTATGTATTTTCTTGTTTAAGTAGTTTACCGATTAATTTATTGTTGCTTATTATATATAGTATGTTCCCAGGCCTTTATGATCGTTAGTAACTTGCATTAGGCCTATCCTTTCTTCATATTGCAGTTTAACTTTAATAGTTTTCTGTCTCCGAAAAGTTAATAATTTGTTCACGGCTGTAGCATCTGGAGTAATTTGACAGGTAAAAAAAGCCAAGGTATACTTAGAATAAATTGTAACTTATGACTGCATGCAAATCACGTGTAGCTTCCCCCTAACCGACAACAAACTTAGTCCAAATCTAAATTAATTTTTGGTGGTAAAGTACCGTAAGTTAAACCCTAACTGTGCTTTTCTATTTCTGGTTTGAAATGTGTCGATAAACATTTTCAATGCAATATAGTGTGTCTTTTTTAGGCTTGCAAGACTTATTAAACATATTTTTTAATCATACTGTGCAACTGACTTTGTAAAAAGAGATTGGGGTATCTATGCTAAATAAACCTTACTCGAAAAATGTCACAAATTTTTTATCTTGAGATACGCTTTCTTAAGCTTTTCCTTCCATAAAATTTGATCTTATAACATTTTTTTATATACTACTTCTACCAGGAAAACTGCTAAAATAGCACCATTTTGCACCTAGAAATACAAATTTTTCCGGGGGAGAGCCCCCGGACCCACCGCTTTAAGGTTGTGGATAGGTGAATCTTGGGGCCGGGCAATAGCTTACCCACACAAATACTTCACCACACGCCACTGATAATACGAAATTTACATTCTACGATTTTACTGTCAAATTCCCATATTGATGTGTTTTCAAGATTTCTTCACTAAATGCTTGGGAAAGACATTTAATGTGTAAAACAACTCGTAGACGAACTCGTAACACATTATACAAAATCACATAATGTAATCTTGGAGTTAATTAAACAATGACCACAAAAATATAAATATAGGTTTGATGCACATTTACCATTAGGTTAACCTCGACACTATTTACAAAAGAACTACGAGTACGCTGCATGGCTTTGTTCGTGACTACAGTGATTTTAATTAATTCGGAAAACAAAAGAATTTGCACAGTTCTTCTATTACTGAATTATTTCAGTAGGGACAAAAATTATATCACTGTTTAACACGGGACGAGAGTGTTTGTTTTGAACAAGCATCTTCATGTGACGTCACACGTGACGTTTTTTTATTCCTGCCAGTTCTGCCCTTACTCGCCGAGCATGGGGAGGAATGGCAGTCATTTCTGGCAAAACTGGCATCTGCTAGTCCCACCCGAACAGTATACCAAAAAAACACTTCCGGTAAAACGAACGGCTTCTGGCAGAAAACTAGCAGAACTGGCACAAAACTGGCAGACCACGCGAACAAACCTAATGTATTTTGCTTGACCCCCTTGTTGTTTGGCTGTAGTTCGTCAAGTTACCAAGAATGCCGTACTTTTGGCGCTGTTTTCCGGGCGGTCGGACTCAAACTCCGTCCACTTTTTTCCATTGTTAAATTTATAAAGTAAATAAAGATTGCTGCAGCCTTTCTTAAATTTGTGAGCGAAGAAAGTATTTCATAAATTGACAAAAAAAATACGTTTTGTTAAATTGTTTATCTTAGCGAAAAGGAATTGTGCGGAGTTTAGTCCGACCGCCATAACATCAGCGCCAATAAAACACAATATTCTCGGTAACTTGGTGAACTATAGCCAAACAACAAGGGGGTGTTTTACTCACCGGAAACAAGATGGCGCAGGGTGTTTTACTCGTCAGGTCAAGATGCTCCCAGGTCAAAAAGCTCCTCCTCGCGAGGAAGAGTTGCGATGGCAAGTAGGAGTAAAACGTCTGCTAGATGTTACGGCGAGCATACTGCAGTTGACTGCGCAGTTTACTTTCGCTGTCGTGTTTGAAAATAGAGAAAATAAGAATTATTTCAGACATGGATGACAACAGTAAAGTTGCGGCAGCTGAATAAGGTTTTTTTTTCTAACCAATAAAAGTTTTATGTTATTGTGTTGTTTGCAATTTGCACGTGGTTGTTAACCTCTAAAAACAGTTCGAAAAATTGGTTAATATATACAGAATGTGTTCAATTCCCGTAAATGATGAGCTCCTATCATGAATTTTTCTTCTTTGTGGTTAGTAATTCAAGTTATTAAAAATCGTTAAGTTATTATTTAATATTTTTATTTCATACATTTCCCTGTGATTCCCGCCACGTGGGCCAGACTCTTAAAGGTAACATGTAAAGAGACAATCCTGCCCAGACCAACAAAAAATAGTGCAGCTTTGCCTAGTGTTACGTATGTGCTTTATCTCTCACGAACTTGTGGAGAACAGTAGGACTTGTGCTTTCTAATATTCTGACAATGTGCTCGCCTGCAGCACACATTACTGTCGCAAGACTAATCTAAGACTCACTGGATCCTGTTTAGCTTTTGCATGCTTAGCAACCGAGTCTGTATTCTGTGTATCAATGTAATAAAACCTGTTATGCGAATCTGAGTTGTCCGAGAGTCTCCTACATTATTTAAGTAATGTCTCATGTGTACCACTTCCGCCGAAACTTTCCTGAAGTGCAATAGTGTGGCGTATGTATTGACATGCATTGGTGTGAGGGAACAGGGGATGAGGTGAGCCTTTGAGCACACATGGGTTTTGGCTGGAATTTTCCAACACCAGGAATGACGGCTGCTAGTGGTTGATTAGGGTCGCAGATCTACCACACGCATGGCCTTGCCCCTCTGGATCCTCTGCACATCTCCAGTGTGAAGGTACGAGCTGTGGAGATGCTGGTTGAGGATCTAGTTCCCTAATGGCCACGAAGTGGCCATGGTTGAAATAACATGTCACATGTAAATACTTTTACTGTGCTTTATTACGGTTACTCAACACTGAACACATGAACTACTTCTGGACGAGAAACAACTGAATTAAGTTCTGGTAAAATAATATGTTACTATTGAAGCTACACTGTGTTTATGCAAACAAAGATGATGGTCCAGGAGCCGCACACACATGGCCTATCCCTCTACACATCACGAACAAGACTGACATTGTGATGGCGCCCACCCTCGCTCAAGGCCAGGGGTGTGCGCCAAACCAACGCCTGGTGACTGCTATTGCACGTTAGGCAGAAAAGCTGTGTACAAAAACACTTTAAAAATTACATAAAATGTACAAAAAACCTTTTGATAGTTAACATAAATATGGTTGCCGAAAACAGAACATAATTACACCTGTAGGTAAATTATTTATTAGTGCCTTCTGCTCTGGGCAGTTTATTAAATTGAATCTCAAAGTCTGAGCTGTCACGTATCGCAATGAAATAGCATGTGAACACTTCTACATTAATAAAGAAAACGCTAACTGAAACTTCGAAAAAATATACTTTGCACGATTTGCATAGGTTTCACGTCTGTTACGTTGGCACTCTGGGCTGCGCTCTGTGGTTTAGAGTCGTTTAGCACATTAAATAATATAATTTTAGGACTGTTGTGGTATTTATATTTAAGCCAATTAAAATATCAGAAAAATACAAGGATTTCAATTGTGCACTCGGATTTGCTCACTCACCTCGCACTGCGAGTTAGACAACATGTGGTTCGGCATTTGCACACTTCGTAATCAGTGATGTCGCAATACTTGATGAAACTACCAAAGTCATCCGCCCTTACTTGCCTGTTCTACATTTTGGTGGTGGTGTTTGGTTCATTTAGTGTCTTAATTAATTTTCCATGTATTTTGCTGATGCTTGGCCAGATGTTTGTGAATGTAAGCTGCTCAGTTGACCTTACTGGTCGCGGAACATCCTAGGGTGTGTTTCGAAATCCAAAGAGTTGTTTACGATGCTGGCTGTACTTCAGCAGTTGCTGGCAGGTATGCATGCAAACAGTCTCTCATGAACAATAGTGTTAGGTACATGTCAGTATTATTCAATACTTTTCCAGTCACCCACATAGCTTCCACCAACACTCAGTTCCTCTTCCGCCGACTCGTCTATGGACCACAGGCGAATGTCACACACCCTGAGCTCTGCTCTACCGACCTGGGCCGGTTCATGTCCAGGTGGTGCCTATCCGTCGATCACTTCTACACCATTCGTCCCTCACTTTGCACTTTACATATTTTCCTAGGCAGGTACATGGCATCATCACTTTTCAATGGAATGTCAAATGAAAGGGTGCAAGACCAATACTTACAGTGTATCTATATGTATGGCCAAATTGAACGGTGCCATATCGCAGCTCATAACATGCGATACCAATGTGTTTTTTTTTTATCGTTCCTCCACACACTCGCTAAGTACAAAATTCCCTTTTTTGCATTTAATGTATTAGCGTTCAATTTTATTATGTAACAAAAGAACAGTGTAACAATCTAGATCTTATGTAATGAATTTGTGTCAATTCAACATCTTCTGTGAGATGAGATGTTGCATGATTTTCTTGCATGTGATGTCAGAGAGGCAATGCAAAGATAACCAATTTGCCAGTAGCCAATAAGCTGTTGAGATATGTACTGCTACATGTGAACATTTAAGGGGAAGTAACTCCGGGGGCCACGAGTAGACCAGTCAGCGGCGTCATTTCAGGTTTTTCTAGGGGGGGGGAGGCAAAATTTTGTTTTCTGGCGACAGTGACCTTGTTGCACCTTTTTTATTAATTAAGCATGTATAAATTAGATGCTTTAATAATAAAACTTATGTTTTATGTTCTTAAGTTAGCATTATTTAAATTTAAAAATACAAAAAATGTATTAATACACATAAAATTCTAAATCCAGGGCGGGCATTTGCCCCCCCCCCTTTTTGTAGGACCAAATTACGCCCCTGAGACCAGTGTACTTGGCAATCATGGGGGTGAGTGTATGCAAAGGTTCCGGTGTTTCAAGATTACTATTGCAGTGAAGACGTTTACTCAACTTCTTGTCATAATTAACTGCTCATTGAAAATAATTATTTGTGTATAAATGATGAAAATTTATGTAAAGGCGAACGTACAATAATCCATCGCTTCCATCAGTCGTCCACCCATCCGCACGTTGAAGGTCCGTCTACATGGCTAGCAATTTACAGCAATCCATCATCCGTCCACCGTTATTCCTTCCACATGCAATGTTACCAATGTACAAACAGAAAACTTCTGTGGGACATAAACAAATTCCCCTCAACAGTTTATTTATTTTTACGGATTTATTCATTAACCTATGGCTGCTAATAAGTGAAAGTTTTGTTTTTCATCAAACACAAATTTTGCCAGCATAATATTTACTAATAAAATTATTTACGTTTCAAATTGAGAAATAATTATGTAAATAAAAACTGTATCTCAGTATTTCAATGTTCTCCGTATTCTAAAATTATCTCATTCTTATTTTAAAGTAATGAATTTGCAGTACTAAGCAAGAAAAAATACATAATAAAATAACCTCACAGCCATCTTATTAATATGGAACAGTTGGAAAAATCGCCACCATCTTTAGAAGGCTGTGTTTTCATCCGTCGCCCATCAAAAGTTAAAGCTTGCCAAGCTTTCGACGGACGGATGGATGGAAATATTGGAACCTTCTGATTGGCTGAAGGTTATGTGACTGACGGACGGACGGTCGATTGACAGGCGAGACGGATCATTGTAAGTCTGTCTTGACACACATTTCTTCAATAACCTCAAACCATAACTGTAACAATATGGTGTGCGAGAGAACGCGAGAGTGCAGCGAGTGAACAGCTTCTTTCATTCGCACTTTCGAACTCTCGCCAAAAAATTGAAATGATCAGAGAGCTTTTGACGTGGCCAATATGGGTGTGAGGACTTGGGCAGTGCATCGGGGGAACTTATACTGGTATATTTTTCGACACGTAGTTGTCTCCGACTGAATTTACTACGGGATCTAGGGACAATTTCTCTAGAGATGAGTGTTTGCCGGTGAAAGAGTGCCAGTCCGTCAATACTGCTATGTTGCAAGGGCGGACATGGGACTCTTGGTACTCTCAGGGTCATGGTCAACGACCATGTGGTGTGGCTGCCTCCTCACACAAAGGACGATTAGGCCCAACACGTAAGTTATGCTTGGTGGTGTGTTTAGGTCTCATCCACGCCTCGATGCACAAACAAAATACTCTTTAAGAAAAACAATACAAAACACTCAAAAATACGACATATGCTTGGGTTGCTTCAGAGAACTTGTGTGAAGCGAAGTGATACGTGATCCTAAGGCTGGTCAGTAGCCTACATGCCGTTGAAAAATGTGTAGTTACACGTGAACATTTACGGAAAAAGAAACTCTGGGGGCTATGAGTAGACGGAAATTGATGGCAATCGAGAGCGTGAAAAATATTCAAAACTTCCGGTGTTACAAGATGACTATTGCAGTAAAGTGGCTGAGACAAACGGTGAAGACCCTGCGACATGACATACATTCATATCCTGCGCTTGCCAAGCTCTTACTGAGAAAATAATGGCGACGAGCTGGAGAACAGACCTCCTGTTCGTGCCAAGCCTCTTGTGGTAAATTTGTTCAACATCAAAACATTGAATTTGACGATATATTGTTGTTGATAGTGTCATTGCATGACTAACTAATTTGTGTTTTTGCATAACTGTTCTGTGTGATCGTTATTATTATATTACGTGATTTGTTGTCATGTGGTGACATGACTACTTTGCCTGTTTGTGCTTAACCTTGAGCTCATTGATTCTAAACATTTCCTTATTCCTTACTAAGACCATTTTACGAGCACATGCCTTGTTTAGTTATGCAATATAATGTCACTTTGATCGCATGCAGGTTATGTAAGTTTGTCATGTTGGTGTCGACACACTAAGACCTAGGTTACACTTGTTAACTCTTTATTACACTTTCTTTGTAAGGTGGGCACTGACACTTTACTGCTCTGCTCTACCCTCACCAGGTGTATGGTTGCACAACACTGTTGCTTGATGCACTGCACTGTGACATGGTGCATGTGACTTCTACTTAGAGGGTGTAATTATGGGTCAGAATGCCCAGTGCAGCCCATTGTGACGACCGCCCCAGTCAGTAGGGTTGCCATCGCAATGGTTTGTGACTGTCCCGGAGGTGCAGCCGTCTGAGGTGAGGTTGAGGGTGGAATGGTGGGCCTTACCTTAATTGAGTGGTTGTACATTCATGTTGTCCAGATACCTGACTGGCCATCGGGGTGCCCACTGAGTTCGACTGTGGTCGTCGCCGTGCCTCGTCGGGGTCGCCTACTCTTTTTACCTTGCTGAGGATCGACAGTATCACTGGGGGCAACATGCCAGCTCTGGTGTGGTACCTTTGGGTGGTACCCCCAGGTGGTTTGCCGGTGTGTGGAAACAGCACAGTGCCTCCCTGAAGGTCTCGGGGGGGGGGGGGATAGGGGCTGACTGCTCTGGTGTGGGTGGATGTGGCCACCTGTGGTCCGACGTGCCCAACGGGTCCGTCGCGAGATGGGAGCTCAGGAGCGGCAGTAGGCATGTGGCTGCGACTGATGAGACTCAGTTGGTTGTTGTGGCATCACCCCTTGTGCGTATAGCGCCTGGTGTCGGTGGCTCTGCCATTGTGTTTGCTGCTCGTAGTGTTGCTGGTGGGCTGCTGATGTGAGGTGTCGAGTACGCCGTGGTGATGTTGTGAGGTAGTGTGTTGACAGTTGACATCGACTATACCAAGCATGTTATTTTGCTTAGCAGCATCCTACCTTCTGTGGAGTGTGTAGATGTAAACATGCTGGTTGATGGCATCGGCGCCACCACAGGTGCTAGGCTGGTTAGCAGCATCGAATAGGTTGTGGGGGTTGCAGGGGCGTCATTTGGGGCTATAGGGGGGGGCAAATGTCCCTCCTGGATTTGGAATTTTTGTGTATAAATATATTTTTTTGTATTTTTTAATGTAAATAATGCTAACTTAAGGACATAAAACTGAAGT
Organism: Medauroidea extradentata; assembly: GCA_003012365.1. Lineage (NCBI taxonomy): Eukaryota > Metazoa > Arthropoda > Insecta > Phasmatodea > Phasmatidae > Medauroidea > Medauroidea extradentata. The sequence continues at coordinate 9,780 of PNEQ01048918.1, forward strand.
TTTATTATTAAAGTATCTAATTTATACATGCTTAATTAATAAAAAAGATGCAACAAGGCCACTGTCGTCAGAAAACAAAATCTTGCCCCCCCCCCCCTGGAAAAACCTGAAATGACGCCCCTGGGGGGTTGCTGACATTTGTAGCACTGAAGGTGACAGGCTGGTTACCAGTGTCGGGTTTGTCGAGGTGGTCAATTAGGTACTCCTTTCTGCTCGCCTCAGATCATCCCTATGGACTTTTATTCGGCGCAGTGGCATTATCTGTATGGTATACGATGTCTGCCCGACTTGTTCCACCACTTTGTGTGGGCCGCTCCAATGTTTTGCAAGGCCAGCACAAAAGTTCTTCGCTGCGTTAGATTGCGGGTGTTACCAGACATACACAGCGACCCTACCACCTGCTCATGCTGTGGGCAGTCGGTCTGGGGAGCCATTTCTGCATGTACTGTTGTTTGTGTTCCTGTGCTTCCCATATCCCCTCAGGTCTCTTTGCACCTGGGTTCTCCCTGCTCACCACCCTGCGGACTTTGTGACCCCCGCGTTGGGGCAGGTTGCAGGTTAGGGTCCAAAAAAATGGTTTATGGAAAGTTTTTTTAGTTTATCATGTGATTTTGAAAAAGTTCACTAGAATTAAAAACATATCATATGGCATAAGAGGTGTTAAGTAGAACAATTAAATTAAGTTATTTTGCTTGCTGTCACTTCGCTGAAACACACACTGACAATTGAATGGAATTACTAAATTATTGTTACAAAGGGATTTTAAGTGCCAAGGTTGGCTACATGAGCAAGTCCATTAGGCCAGCCACCCCAGGAGTGTTTATGTGGCAGTTTAGGTTAAACCTGACATTTATCTCAAAAACTATTGCAGAGTCAAAACAAGGTTACCCCTGGCCATCTTACATTAATTCCTAGTTTTGGTGAAGCCAATGTTAACTTAAGTTAGCTGGAAACACGAGACTGGATGCCGTCAACAGAAATGCTAATTACTCACTTATTCACTAATGGGACACATCACTACCAATGGATAGGTGTTTTGTTAGGCAACTCTCTCGGTCCACACATCACATCACAGTGGGGGTGGCATCGGGAATCAGCCGCCTCTTGAGGAGTCACATGGTGGGGTACATTCCAAATACACCGATGGAGCACCATTCCATAAAGGTGGTGTGGTGGGCATGACGGGCTAACTTAGTGAAGGGGTAACGGAGTAGTCCGCATCAATTTAACCGCACACATTCAAATACATTCATACACTTTTCGTTTAACTTTGTGTAAAAAATGAAGACGTCTAGGAGTGGGCAACAAGTTTATCTCAAAATGAAAAAAAAATAATAGGTACATATTTTTTGAAACACATGTAGCAAAATATAAACACAGTCATTTTTTGCCAGAGGTAATTATGTATCCGCTATAAAACAAAGAAGGAAGAAGTAACATTGGGAACAATTATTGATTTTTTTTTTCATTTGTACTGTGTTCCTATCTGCTAAAACCGTTGCACTTACATCATGAAATAGATTACTACAATTTCTTACATGTCTACACATAAGCGCTATAACTCTACACAACATGTATGCATCACAGTAAACTGTCATAAGATAACCTACTTTAAGTACAATGTTTTACATTTGCTACATATACATGTTTGCATCGTAAATCGACCTTACTTACTCTGAGCACTTGTAATACAGATTGTGTTCGAAGCCTTCAAAAAATTAACTGTATTTGTAGTTAGTTAGCATAATCAGGGGGTATCAACTCAATAGACCCAGACAGAGACCATGAAATTAGTTGTCTCTGTTTACTGTTAGCGCTAGCATTGCATTATGGAAAAAGAAAGAGGATAGCTGTTGAAGTTTTGCGCTGGTAGCCATATTTATTTGTAATGTATTTGTTGCTGTAGATTTTTACATGGGTGATATTGTTTCTTTAATTAAAATGCTAATTAGACTTGTAGCATTTCTGGTAGTAATTATGCACGTGGTACAGTACGACATTGATTTCCAGTGTATGATGAACTGAATTGTATATTTAAGGCCCAAAGAGCAATTTATATTGTCAGGTACAGTAAAAAAGTAAACTACAAAATCAAACATTGATACAAGACATCAAGCATAGTGCAGGAACAAACATTGATGCAATAACTTCAAAAAGCCAAATAAATGGTACAATTAAGATATTAATTTAGGTTATATAAAGGGTTATTAACTAGCTATCCAAACATGTGTTCAAAGTGTTGCAAATGAAAAATTTATTGGTTTGAATGACATCAATTTTTTTTTTTTTTTTTTTTGTTTTTGACAAATACTTTTCCGAAGAGTGTACAAGATCTGGAGCAAGAAGATTGACCAAATTTTCCCTTAAAGGCAAATGTATTTTGCACATATAAATATTAGGTTTGTTTTACTCGGTCTTGACTTGGCGACTCTTTGTGCTCTTGTAGCTTCCGAGCACGGTCTTAGAAATACAGGCCTGGACACTCACCTACTCTTCAATGCTATATCTTTGGCCCTCTTATGAATGAACGAAACTATTGGCGCCACTATAGGCAGTGGGGCTATTGTGAAGAGAAGTTCGTTATTTTAATCAAAACGCAAGTGTTTAAACATATTCTGGATAAATTTAAGTAAGTTTCTAATATTTGTACTTTAAAAATATAATACATTTAATGTTGGAAAAATAATTACTAGCACGAGCGTGCTAGTGGCGCAACCAGTTTTCATTCTTTTTGCGGATAGTAAAGGAACTAAAATCAGTCATAAGGGGGTCAATATTTTAGAGCAGTGTACAGACCTGAACTTCTAAGGCCATGCTCCCGAGGCGCTCCTAGCCATTTTACTCACCGGAAACAAATAGGTTTGTTTTACTCCGGGCCTCTCTCAGGAGCTGGAAGAGTTGGGGCAAGTTGACCCAGGTCAACCCAGGTCAAAAAGAGTTGACAACTCTCGGAGGAGTGTAGCGTTTTTAGATAGGGTTAAAGGATATTGTGGCTGTAAAAGCAATTACCCTCTTAAACACTACCCTACTTACTACAACACTGATCAGGTATCAAACTACTCAAATAATAAAATGGTATGAATAGTTTTGAAAAATTACCATTTTTAATTATATTAAGAGACAAAATATTAAGAATAGTGAAGAAAGAAATTAATT
>PNEQ01048919.1:0-12937 GCA_003012365.1 Medauroidea extradentata
GGGAAAATACTCACTATCCCTACCGCTGGCAGCAAGTACATGCGTTGCAGCCAGCTGATTACGCAGCCCGACTGGCCTTTGCACAGTGGTTTGTGCAGCGCACAGACGACCTTCCGCGGTTCTCATCGTTCGTGTTGTTTACGGACGAAGCATCTTTTACACGTGAAGGATGTTTCAGCTCGCATAACAGCCACACGTGGTCTTACGAAAATCCAAACACTCTTCGTCAACGCGGATTCCAACAGCAGTTGTCGGTAAATGTGTGGGCGAGTATGGTGGGAAATGAATTAGTTGGACCTTACATCCTACCACCTCGCCTTAATGGTGCCATGTACCGTAGATTTCTCGAGAGTACGTTACCTGACCTGCTGGACGATGTACCACAGGACATACGACAGGACATGTGGTTGCAGTTGGATGGTGCGCCGCCTCACTACGCCCGTGTGACGCGAGACTACCTAAATGCAACATTTCGGGACAGGTGGATTGGCCGTGGTGGACCTGTTGCATGGCCACCCCGATCCCCTGAACTAAATCCTTTGGACTTCTTTTTGTGGGGGTATATGAAAAGTGCTATGTATGATACTCCAATTGTGGACGAGGAGGATTTGGTGGCAAGACTCGCAATTGTAGCAGGCAATGTGCGAGATATCCCAGATATCTTCAAACGTGTGCGTGGCTCGCTATTGCATAGGTTGAGGCTGTGCTGCGAACGTGGTGGAGGTCATATCGAACACCTCCTGTAATGTAGCCAATTTTGTATGGATCCATAAAGTAGACATTCCTGACGACATTTAATGCTTGTGCTTTATTGCTCCTACTGTGGCCGCAACAATGTCAAACCTAGATTTTCAGTCGTTGTGCGGACACATTTCAACATATCCCAGTATTTTAATCATTGGGTAACAAATGTCCCTGTCCATAGGCCCACATTCGGAATGTAATCAACCAGTTTAGAGCTATCCCCGTGCAAGTGTGCATCCCCCATAGAGTAATTTGTTATTCCTTTATGCATTAGCGACATACGTACATGCCGTACTAATATTCTTTCACAATGTAGTAATGGCTGTTTTGTTTATGGCTTCACGGGTTTCTGTCTTACAAATAATCTTTACTTAATTTGTCTAACCCACATTTATTGACACTTTATCCGCGTCGCGCATAGGCATGTTTTTGTTTGTAAACGTATGTCAGTGCAGTATGTGATATGCTTCAACAACTGCATAACAGGCTGTAATTGTCTGTGAGCGTGGTACACATCCCTATCTTAGCGGATGTGACGCTTATTGCCTACTTACCAGGCACAGAACAATTGTGTGCATTTTACTCGTAAACGGTGCAATGTAGGCATTTGCAACAAGAGGACATGTTTTGTCCTTACGGAGTGCTTCGTGGAGTAGACTACATTTCATGTTCCACAACGACACGCAAACATTCATTTATGCGAATTTAAGAAAGCAACCCCTATTCATTTCATGAACGGGGGTGGTTTGAAGGCTGTGCTTATTTGATGTTACCGATCGCACTCATTCGTACCATCACCCAAATATTCGTTACGTTACTCTTAACCGTTTGAGATATTTTGACAAAATACCGTTTTCAAACCCGATTTTCGAAGGCTTATTACGCCCTTAATATTCACTTTTCGGTAAAGTGTCCACTACAATGTCTACTTCATTTTTCATGAGGAATCACCTCCCGGAGTTTGGGCAAAGAGTTTCCGAACATCCTGTACATATATATGTGTGTATGTATGTATGCATACATCAGAAAACAGATCGATAGATTTAGGATGTCCTAGAACTAGTTAGAAGATGGTCAAACGTTTGTTATTAAATTACAATTAAACATTGTAGTCGAATAAACATCGAAACCGGACGGAAAAGTCATGATTTCGATTCTGTACTTTGATTCTAAACATTAGTTTGAAAAAAATGATTATTTTACACTGTAAATACTAATTTTAGAGTTCCTTTTTATTTCTCACGTAATATGACCTCTTAAATATCCTATTACTATTCCCACCTCATGAAAACTAATAATGTTAATGCTATATTTTAAGGACTTAAAAATTCTAATATATGTTTCCAATTTTAATAGCCTCGTTCATAAAATGTGTATTTTATGTTGTTTTCATTGTCATTACAATCACACAATTCCAAACAAAAACGCATTCTCTTAGGCCTAGTAAATAAATCACGAAGTCTGCGAACACATGCCTTAAAAAGTTTACATAAAATACGTATATAAATAAAAAAGAATGATAAATGTTTGCTTAAAAAAATAATGGTCATTGTAGTGTTTATAAACGTTTTTTTGCAATTATCTTTATATCTGATACTATTATTACTTTTTAAACATTTATTATTTAAAAAGTTAACTAAATATTATATTTCCAGGCTGCAGTATTTGTTTCAACAGCATTCTCTTACTGTATATACGACACAATAAGGGAAGAGTTTTATGAACCACCTTTCGCTGTTGAAGACCTACTTGTACTTCTAGACAAGATGAACGCATCCGAACAGGAGCTACTTGCGCGGAAGTATGAGTATTTACTACACATATTCATGTTTTAGTTCTAGTTCTGTAAACTGTGGTGTTAAGGGATAAAAATGGTTATTTACAACACCCACGTGTATTTATAGTAGTACATTAATTTTAGATTAAGTAGTGTCACAATAATTACAATTATATAGATTCAGTTATGTGTAAAACTATTTTAGTTATTCTCATCTACAACATTAATTTAATTATTTGAATATTCTTTGCTAATATTTCATCTAAAGGAAGAATTCTTTATTGATGGCTACTGAGTCTGAATAAATACGGAAAATGGTCCTCAAATATTTCAAGTGATAAAAAAATCGAAGGGAAACTGTTTTTAGAAAATTACTAAGGTATAAACAAAATTTATTTAAAACTAATGTCGCTGTGTTTGGCAAAACGTGCCAACGCTTTTAGACTAATTTCTTATTATTGGTTAATTTTGATTTATCATGTAATACATCCTTTTTTCTTTCAAATTCCGCTACTGTATAACTGTTAAATAAAATTGAGAAATATACAAATTTTTTCACATTTTTAAAAACCAAACGTATACAAATTTTGATGAAGTACTAAAAGATAATTTCTACTGTTATTTCATGAGTTTGAACAAAAAAAATGTTAAAATACACGCTGGTTAAAAATATGACAATAAAAAGAACATAGTACACAAAAGCCGACGCAGTTAACTAATAAATATATAATTAATTGTCATGTCGGGTATAGTTTGAAAAATATTTTATCATATAGGAGAAATAAGTTTAAATATTAGCACATAACCTCCAGTTAGAAAATATGAATAAAGGATGGATTAAAAACCGAAAAATTTAAGTCAACGTACCAAGAATAATTTGTATACAAAGATAATATAAATCTGTAAAATATTTACTCAGATTATGACAAATACCAGTAAAAATATAAAAATTAACAACCATTTTGAAATTACACATTAACCGTGATCTTAATACATAACAGCAATGTTACTGTTCAGATTATTTATGTGTACTTAGATTAAATTGTAAAATACATTTCCTTAGGTATCTCGTATGTTCGAAAAATGTTAAAATGGCCGCTAATTCGAAAATACGAATACGGTATATACGAAATACACAATAGTCACGTAATGTTACTATAAAAAAAATGTCCACCAAGTTTGCTGAAATTCTGTCTTAGGGTTTAAAGGTTTTTATATAGTGACCCACTGACATACACACAGGAAGGTGATGTTATGAGCCAACATTTTCTTATGACAATAGGCCACAACTATTGAACAATACTCTCGTACTTCTGTACCTCAGTTGTGATCTCGTAGTCATGCTTAGTCAAACTTACCAGTGAATTATTCTTTTAGTATGTTCGCAAACATTCTGATTCAGTATTTATGGTTGCTTGTTATTATTCTATAATGTTGCCAGGAACGTTGCATATTCACTGCAGACTAGGAACCTTCCAAAGACAGGAAATACTATCTACTACACAGTTATGATATGACGTAACCATCTGAGATATCAGAAGGTTACGTTTGGCCCTGCTAAAATCTAAAGACATGTGTGTTACTGTCAAACGTCCTCCTAAAACTTTTGATTTTACACTTGAATTCAGCTGACTCTGTTAATCAGTTTTGACGGTGTAAAGACGTGAAATTATATGTTTATTCAAAGAGAAGTATGTTTTTGTAAGAGTGTGCGTTATATTATCGTGTCTTACTATTTGTGATGGTCGTAACATTCAAGTAGACCTACCATGACGTGTAGTAAATGTATATTTAGATGAAAGTCTTGGTTATGGGCAATAATTTCTATTCATATTCATTAAAATTACTACAGAAAAAAATTTAATTAAGTATTACATAAGGTAGAGTATTGTTTAGCAACTGTAAGTACGGGTTTTTGAAAATATAGTGTTGGGTATTAAAAATGCTAATCGGCTGAATTTTTGCTTGAAAAAATTATCATCATTTAATGATTTTGTATGCCTATTTTCGAGACATAGAACTAAGATCAAAACTAAAATACATATTTTTTTCTGCAGGTTGTTGGGTGCCTGGCCTAACACATACGTCTTCTCTATAGCAATGGCAGAGCATGTAGTTCTGACTCAGTCAGAAGGTCTTCCAGCATCGATCGTGCGGCCTTCAATGGGTAAGTGTTTGCATACAACTGTACGGTGATATTATTTTTGCTGAGTTTCATAGCCTTTCCCGCTGAACAGTATAACTGCAGTAGGAACAATAACCATTAATTAGTCTTTTTTTTAGGTTAAGATATTTTTATCTTAAACGAATAAGCGGGATCTACACAGTAAAAAATAAAATAATTTTTCGCGCTTATTAATTGTATTGAAAGACGATATCCAATTCATATGCTACAATTCTGTATGTCAATTCAGAAGATAAGTAACCTAACTTGATAAAAAAAAATTAAATTTAGCTTCATTATAGTACGGAAAATAAATGCGCGCGTATTCTAAGCGTTTAATAGTTCGTACATTATTTAATAACAATTAATTTGATCCTATCCAACAAACTATTTTTACATGTCAAAACATTGTGCACCACATGTCCCGTTTCAGATACACAAATTTGTAGAATTACGCATATTGATATACTAAAGATAAAAAAGGGTGAAGGACTAGTAAAGCAACGTACATATATATATATATATATATATATATATATATATATATATATATATGCCCAAACCACTGGACCTAGAACCGTGAAAATTTTTTGTGGTTTCCCTTCTCAGATCGTAGGCGAGCACTAAGAGGCTAGGAGAACTCTCAAAATTTCCTTAATAAATGAACATTTCTACTGGTTGTACTGTAGTAAGGCTAATTAAATATATCACCCTTTACATTCAGCTTTGCTTTCGGACATTCGAATATACCATTATTAAATAAAACATACTAGTTAAGCTGCAATATTAAAGATAAATAAGTCCTTACAACAAACTGATCTTTTTTAATGGCATACGTTTAATACATACATTTCATATAAGTTACGGAAAAGCATACAAACATTACCCAGTTTTCAAGAAGTATATTCTTATTGTTTACTATTTGTTACAATACGTTTATTCTGCCAATGTTTACTTACATTATTATTTATATAAATGAATGCAATAAATGATCGAATCGAGAGATAGTTAAACTATTTATACAGTTTTCTTCTGTGATACCCATTGTAACTACACTGACGAAACGACACGCATGTGAAATAAAAAAAAAAATAATTACAATTATCTGCCCAAAATCACTAAGAGAGCCATTTTTATCGATTGTATATGGTTTAACTATAAGAATTGAAATACATATTAGAATGTTGTATCAATGTAGCGTCAACTAATATAAATATGTAAAGATATTCTTACAACGAATACTTTTAACCAAGGTACAACAACGACATATAATTTGAATCTAAAAATATAAAATCGTACACAGCAAAACAATATGTTATTGTTTCAGTGCATCAAAGAACAAGACGTTTTAGAACGGAAGAACTTGTGTTTGAAAATTATGCAAAGTAAAATCTAGTAGATTATTTCTTCTAACATTTATTAGTTAGGTTATTGTTAAATAATAGTCTCATATATATTTTTAAATAAGCCTTACTATAGCTTACGACATTTGAATAAAGGTTAGATTAACTCATAAACTGTCTTTCTAGTATTTCTTAGCTAAAATGTAATCCACACATATATATTTTGTTTCCTGTGGGATTCTTCACAGTATATTTTCTGACAGTTTGAATTCACCGTCTAGTATCAGTCAAATTGTGATCTTAAATTTTGATTATACACTATGTAGGCAACAATAAATACAGAAATCTGTACAATTTGGGAATCTTTAGAAAATTAATTTAATGGATTTATGAGAAAATTACTGATTAATTTACGTTCGTTTAACGGCAAGTACAAGTGGTGCCTAATGAGGGGAATTGGTGTGGTTGGATTTCCACCCCCTCTCCTGTATTCTATGTTTGTACTAGCCTATCTCTGCCCTGTACTAGTCCCTAGCTCACCCTGCCTTATAGCATATTCCTGTAGCCTACGTCTACCCCTCCCTTCTTCACCTGTACATCCTTATAACATACTCCCTCCTTCTGTCATACCCCTCTAGCCAGTACTTGTACTACGCGCTCTCTCTGCCCCCTCCATTACCTTATGTCACATCCCTTCCTTCTAGTCTACCCTAAATGTTACACTAGCATAACCCATCTCTGCACCCTCCCTTTGCGTTTTGTCATATCCCCCCTCCAGCCAATCCTTAATGCTACACTAGCATACCCCCACTTTCTGCAACCTATTCTCACTAGCCTATCCTTGTACTAACGCCTCTCTGCCCCATCGCTTTGCCTTATGACATACACCTCTAGCTTTTCCTTAATGATAATAGCACACCTCCTCCTGCCTCTCTCTACCACTCTATCATCTCCACTGCTAGCTTACTTGTAGCAATGCGTCTTCACCTATGGGCTGCCAAAGCTCGGCTATGGTTGGCTGACCAGTTCACTAGTATAAAATTATAGACCCACCTCGTACTCCAAGATAATATGAGTCAGGGATACATGGTTTTTTACATATTTAGTTCTCTAGATGTGGCTGCCGTTCGGTCTAAAACCCACCTATGTTAACATCGTCTATGGATATGGGGCAGTCATTTATTCAGTGCCTGACTGCACTCCTGGGTTACTGGACATTTGACGAGTTTTGTGATGAAAACGATCATTGGCTCATCGCGCATACACCATGCACGTACAAGCGAAGCGAACAAGTTATCGACTGCTGCAGATATAATTGTGTGGTGACAGTTACACCATTGCCATCGACAGCAGAAGAGGTCGTTGAGTACAAGCGAGTCAACCTCCCACTGAACATGAGCCAACAAACAGCCGACAAGTTAGTGACAGCACTGGCCTCTCTCTCACACCCACCGCCACTCTCAACAACACAAGATGGTGTCGCACCATACTACTACCAAGTATGCTGTGTCTTCGTGCGAGAACACTTCTGAGGATATGTCTATGGTAAAAACAGCAGAAATTTCAAGTTTAAGTCTAGGAAAATTTACACCAGATAATACCAACAATTACGACTATATAGACATTCGGTATCGTTGGGTACTCTGTAAACTACATATTGGTGATACGCAGTTCCAAACTTGCAATGGTGAACTTCACTTTTATGGTTACTGGGACATTGGCGACGTTTCCCACAGAAACCTGGCTCATACACGAGAGCTGCACTGCAACAGAACAAAAACTTGCAAAATATTATTATGCTTATTTAAGGAATAATGACCCACTAAGCAATGAGTATAAAGATGAGACATGACCTAAATTCTACATTGTGGCAAAGTTATTCTAAAGTCGGTAGTGGTTCTAGCCGTGGATCTGGTAATTTTTTTTCAAACGAGTTCGTAGACAGTAAATGTACAGAATATATATACTGGAATGATGTCAATGAAATTGTGGACAGACTAAGGTTTCTTATCACGTCGCAATAGGCCAGTATCAGTTCCCACCAAAACGAGATTGTGAATATTGTCGAAGAGTTGTGTGAAGAAAAATACATCCTGTAAGTCATGCTCAAACAGCTGCCGAGCTCCACAAACCTGCAAGGAGGCACTATCTGTGACGAAAAGTTCTTGTCTTTGCATCTCGCATCTTACATCAATGCGACGTTGTTGAAATTATACTTCATGGACACATAAACAAAGGTTTCAGATTTATGCTGACTGTTAGCGACTGCTATATCAAATTCGCTTGGGCTGTGCCTGTCAAGATCAAAAGTGCTAAAAATGTAGCTGATGCATAGGCAATAGTCTTATTTCGTAAAACTCCACCGAAAATATGCTAAATGATGTAGGCAGTGAATTATACAACCCATAATTTTATGCCCTGATGAAAAATCAGTAATAAATCATTATTCCACACACACGAGTGTAAGAGCTTCAATTGTCGAATGGTTCAACTGTACTCTAAAAAACTTCTAGGTGGAACACATTTTCTGCTTTAGGATTATACAAATAGCTGGAATAATTACCGTGTCTGTTTCCTACCAATATTCATACCATCCATCGAACGACAGGTATGCGCCCAGTCACTACCAAAAACAATTCCAAGGGGATTATCAGGAATTGTGATAAACTTGACAGGTGAAATCTCAAAGCAATCATTGGCGACTCTGCGCGCATGTCTTGTTTGAAGGGGATTTTCACGAAAGGCTAACCACCTAACTGGTCAAACGAGCATTTCAAATTGACGAAAATTCGGCATTATGACCCAGTGTGTATTATATTTGCATGACTTTACAGGTCAGCCGAGAAGTGGTGGTTTTTTGCATAAGAAATTCAGAATGTAAGTTTTCCAGACTCGTACCCCATCGAGAAGATGTTGAATAGGAGTGGTTGACGTGAGGAGGTCGCAGAGATGGGTTAAATTTTTCATATATCTCCGGTGAAGTTGTAGATCGAATTCTCACATGGCAGAAGTGTGTGAGGAAAATATTTCACGGTAGCGTCAGTTCGTTGGATAGAAGGAACACTCGCTGAGCGCAGTCGTGTGGCCGTCGGCCAAGGCGTTACGATGTTAATCTCTCGCTCTCGACATCGTGTTTACGCAGGGGAATCGTGATGTGTTCCCTACGCCTGATACACACAATCAAAACACTCGCCAGAGATATCGAGCACATGCATGCCCTTGCACAAACAAAACAATACACTTGGGAAATTGCAGGTTGAAGGGTCCCGCGTCCTGTATGTCGAGAAATGGCAAATCAATAAATAACACACTTATGTTTGGTTGTGGTTTATACCGAAGATAAGCACCATACATCCATATAGCACAATACAATGGCGGTGACGTAAAGCTGGCCCGAACCTAAGACCATCCGGTGGGCGATGCTGAGACAAAGAAAGCCACATGGCTGATGAAATCTAATTATAGTGATGTGATGCCCTGGGTGTAGTGAGCGGTAGGGTTGGAATTGGTGCCTCCGGACACTGAAGTTAACAAAAGGTTTCAGATGAAATTAAAGGCAATTGGTATGCTAAAAATCGGTAGAGAAAAAAGATGTGCCCGGAGTGACACAACATCGACTACCTCTTTATGCCGTGAACCACCAACTGTGGAGCGTTTGCCGGGCTGGGCGCGTCATGCAGCAGGATCCTGCAAAATACTCGTCAAACACAAGCATTATTGAGAAATACAAGGTCAAGAGCCCACAACACTTTAACTACATAACTTGCTGATTGAGGTCCCGAAATCTGTTTGGGAGAGTTTGTATTAAAACACTTGGAAAATAAGTTCTGATACAAATTACACATTACATAGCTTGTAATTTAACGGAACAGATTGTTAGGATTGAATTAATTATTGTTACATGGCAAGACACTATGTTACAGGAGTGTTTCTACAATAAACTAGTTTAAACACGACAATTATCTAAGAAAGGGTTTTTTAAATCGAAAACAAGGTCAACCCTGGCCTTCTATTTATGTCACCACATAGCGGTGTAACCCCGTTGACGTAATCGACGCAGGAGTGTCTATATGACCAATATTCAGTAAATGTTGATTGGCTGGCTTTTACGTCAACAGGGCAGTTTCCCTTAATTGCCGAGTGTTCTTATACGTCCGCGCACATAGTGTTAACAAAAGGCATCGTGGGGCGGCGTCTGGATGTCGTGGCCGCTTGTGACCACGCTGCCGGATGTGTTTAGATAGCAAAGGCGGGGCTTGCCACCTCAGCAGTTCTGAAATAGGGGGCGTGGTGTAAACACATTTGCTTTGGTAGATTAGGGGATGCAGAACTGTCCGCGTCCAGGTGATGAAATGTTTCTTTGAATGTTAGGTTTTGATAAGTCACATGATAGTAGGATTCATAAGTCATCAATTTTATCCCTGATGTCACGCAAGGCGGAAGAGTCAATATGCACGAAGAAGATATTGCTATGTAGGGAAAAATCAAGACTGAAGATGTGTGAAACTGTGACAAGAGTCAATCGATCGTACCTGACGATACTAAAAAATAAAGAAGCAAGAAGCACGATGGATTTGCAGGAAAATCAAGACTGAAGATAAAAATGATTTTTATGTAAATAAAACAATTTATGAAAATGATTAAATAAATTTTTTTCAATAAATAATTAATGTTTTAATTATTATCATCTTATAAAAGAAGTAATCACAATCTAGGTTACATGATATTGAACTCTTTTTACAATCTTTAAAACTCATATATGCAACTGCATGTTAGAGCACTTAAATTTGAATGATTAATGTTTAGAAATATTTGGAATTCATGAGCAAACAGTTTGAGCATAAACGTTCTGTACTTCGTCCATATACTGCACATTTAAACATCGGAAGGTACAGAAAGCTTCCATAGCTTTGTCGGATAGGTCAAGTGTAACCTTACACAAGGTTCGACAGTTCGAAACCAATTACTTCCCAGCATTTTTTATTGTAACGAGTATAAATAAATCAATAAGGAATGTTTTTCCACACACAAATCATGCAATGTCAAACTTACCAGCAGCTGGTAGCCATTTCTATACAAATGACCGACACTAGCACTACCTACTCTTCAATGTGAGAAACCAAACTACACAATCTAGCAGGCAATGTGCAAAAAAATGGACACCTGGTGGCAGAAATAATATGGCTGACATCAAGCAGCAGAAACAAGATGCTCGATACCTGGTGTTCAGCAGCATAAACAAGATGAACACAAAGGACTGAAAATAACTAATGTTGCATTACCTAGACACCATAAAAAAATTACTCACAAATACAAAATGTTTGACTGCAAAAAACTGCTAAACTATAACAAAATGGCTGACGAAAGGTTAAAAATGGCATAAAATATAATAATGGATACAAAAATAAGGTCAATACAAAATTGAGGGGTTTCTGACAAAAACGGGAAAAGTCACAAATGTAAGATTGTTGGTAAAATGGAAAAACATTCCTAGCTCGTAAATATGTGATAAATAATTACGAAAAAATTCTAGCTACTGAGTGTAGTGCTACTTCATCTATATTTAGCAGTAAATAAATGATAACTTTATATGTACAGTTCTCAGAAACGCAAAGGTATTGGACTTGTCCTGGTTTTGGTGGAAAACGAATTATTGGTATTGCAATTAATATAATAAAACTACAAATATAGTTCGAAATGTATTTGATGTCAAGAATAATGTACTTATAGAGCTTGTGAGAAGGAGAACATGCACACATCCAGTTGTATTTTGTCACTAATCAGCACAACCGCTACTATTATCATCACTGGATGTTTCCGTGGCATTCATTGAGCCTTGTGTCGTTTCTTGTGGTAACGCATTGATCAAAACTTTATTAATTTCCAATTCTCAATTTTCACATAGAGTAACAGTTTCTGAAGATCAATTTTCTTAGCTGGTGCTATTTGGAGGGGTGCTGCATACAGTTGTGGCATGTCTAATTCAGTTGGATTAACACCCTTCAAAACAGTACATGTTCGCCATGGTGTAGTGTATGTATCACGTACTCTAACATATTTGTCATGTTCTGTAATTTACAACATTCGTACACACTTCAGATTTAAGGGAGACTTTGGTGTTTTCAAAAACAAATCATTGGTGGCAGTTTTGATATCAATGAAATCATTATGGTGCATATTAACGACACTGTATGGATTAGATTTCTTTCTTTCGGCTATGATGATGCTGTCCCACTCTTAATAGAAGTTCAACACATTGTTGCAATATTGCCTGGCAAGCCGGACAGCAAGACGTCCGAGCGGCAATCAGGTCAGCGTTGGGAAACCACGGAAGACAGCAACTCACCTCACCCCCCTCGTAGTTGCACAATATTGAGGACAAGCACGCCGATATAAGGCGCTGTTACCAAGCAAACTGGGTCTGTCTGTTTGTCGTCTGTCGTCGAGCGGTCGTCCACCAGCACTCATCAAATCAGCAGCAGTGCGGTTCTCCGCCGGGGACTCGGGATCGAGCCCCGGCGGGTGCGTGCTCGTCCGTCGATGCCGTCTCCTCATCAATCCAGCTTCGGTAAGGTCGTCAGATCTAATTATGTGGCAGAAACTCTCAACTTAATATAATAGGTCGTCAGATCTAATTATGTGGCAGAAACTCTCAACTTAATATAATAACTTAATAGTCAGTAATATTGCGCTCCCCTCCTAAGTAAATAGAACACATTGTTACCTATTTTGTATTCAGAGTACCTGCCATTGTAGTATAGTAAATGACCGTTTAACCATAACTGTCTCTTAGTCCTTTAACCCTAAATAACATCTAAATAAACCACAGTGTAGCTACCATCTGAGCGAAACCCCCCAAACTAATAATAACTTATGAACCACCAATATAATAACGACTTACAAGATAAA
>PNEQ01048921.1:0-13028 GCA_003012365.1 Medauroidea extradentata
TGAAGGGGCGGAATGAAGGGGCGGAATGAAGGGGCGGAATGAAGGGGCGGAATGAAGGGGCGGAATGAAGGGGCGGAATGAAGGGGCGGAATGAAGGGGCGGTGATACCCGAGTAAACCCGCCGACCAACGGCATCGTCCGGCACGATTCCCGCATGCGAAAAGTCTGGGCCTGGTTTGCCTTGGTGAGAGGTGGGTGATCTGACGACCACTCGAGCAGAATAAGTTTTGATCGAGGGTGGGGGGTGGGAAGCGAATTAAAAAAGAAGAAAAGAAACTACTCTCTTGCGATGCGATTTTGACACTTTTAAGTATGTTCGTCTCGTCTAAATTTTTACCTATAAATAATAAACGAGTATCATTCCGAAATGTGAATGTAAACATGGGCAAGGAGGGGCGAAATACATAATTTGCCCCCTCATGTTTAGTTATGGAGGGGCGGCCACCTCACTCGACTCCTATACCTTGTTGGCATGGGCCAGGCAACCGACAGCTAAGTGGTTTAAAACTACTGTATTTTCATTGCTGTATGTCAAGTGTCGGTCCATAATAATAAAGTTAATAAGTAAGTCTGTCCAATATCGTATATGTTTCGCGAAGATAACAAGCACTAAGTATAAGGCGATTTATTGTTTCCAGATGATTGGTGCGTAAACAGAATATCAGACTAGAAAAAAACATGGGAAATCAAACAACAGTCTTTCTTACGGCTAACGCTAAGTTGCCAAGTCTGCGAATACTGCCTAGCAGACTGTTGCTAAGTGTATGCCGGCACAGCGTGTTTGAGTTTTTTATTTACTTTTTCTTAACGTGTGACAGCAGTCTGCTAATATACATGGCTGACAATCGAACAAACTTACCAAGCGAGAGATTTGGACGAAAAAATGAAATTTTGGTAATTTTGCACACAGTCATTTCTAATATACAGTGATGATGGAAAAAGTATACAAAACACCACATATTTATAGCGAAATATGCATAAGACGTTTGTATAGGTCGTTAGGGATAAAGTGAGCACTAAAAATTGAACCTTTTAAAAATATCAATAGCTGTTACCGCATATAGTTAAACTTTTAACTGCTTGGGCAACGAATTACGAAATACAGTTGTGTATTTTCTTACTTCAATACAAACATTCTGAAATAAAGTCATCTGCAATAGAACTACGTGTGTTTTATATAATTAATAATACTTTTTATCAAACTAATGTGTTACTACACTGCACAATTTATTTTACATGTGCAAGCATCAGGTGACGTGTCCAGAGAGCTTAGGCGTTCCCCGTTGTTAGCAGTTACCCGAGGAAAGATAACGAATTTACTGAAAATAAGAATTAGCAGGGTGTTTTTAGTGTTCACTTTATCCCGAACCACATATAATTAAATTTACTTTTTTATTATCATGTGAATATAGTTTCCAATGTATCCCCTTAAAACATATAGGCCTAGCTGCTTACGTGTGGAAGATTACGTTTAAGATTTAATTTACAGATTTTTCCTGTTTTAAAACTTATGAATCAAATATCTCAACTGTGTTCAACAAGTCTCATGCAAGGCGTTTGACAAGGACAGACTCCGTAGCTAGTTAAGGTAAAAATTGAATTTTATTTTTAGGATCCTAGTCTCACTATTAAATTCAAACAAAATGCAGTAGGCGTTAAGGTAAGTGTGTACCTGCGCTGTATTTTGTAAGCGTTTCATTTTAACTGTAAGCTAGCAAAATTAGAAAAAGCTCACCTTGCATTTCGATCAGTTGTTTGTGTGGTAGTACGAAATGTTGCAAGGCTCGCAAATTTGAGTGACTATATTTTAGTCGGTACTTACAGACGAGTTCTTCGTCGCAGAGATTTTCTAATAGTTAAATTATTTTAAAATCAAAACTGGAGTATTCTTGAAATTTGGTTATTATAGAGGCATAGATGTTATCATGTAAAAGTTATAAAATTACGAAGTTTTCCGTTTTTGTAGGTTTTGAAGTTTCAAGCCCTTATTTTTTTTGAAAAGTTTTTAATTTTTATTCTAAAAGTGAAGCATACTACCACATAGTGCTATATAAATAAACATCTGCTGATAAAATATCTACTCGGCAAAATAAATCTCATCGAATTTTAATGAGTATTTCAGATTTTATTAACGATTGGGTATTCGAGTCGTCCTCTCGACATTGTACCACTTGCATATGGTCTTTCTGTCGACGATTCGTCTGAATGTGTCTTTTAATGCCGTAACAGCAAAGATAAAAGTACGTTGCGTGCTTGGGAAAGTTTACAAACTATTATGACAACACTTGTTTTTGGCGTCTTCACTTAAAAAAAATGGTTATGCAATAGGGATACAACCAGCACATTGTTCGAAAATTGTATCAGGATTCCTATTGCACAACGGAGCCCGATTGTAAAGTTGAAATGAGAAATTGTCTTTGGACTTGGAAATTCTGAAGTGATTTCAGAGTTCGAACGCCAAGAAGTATTCTCTGCTGCAGATAGTTTATGCCCACACACACTCGGTAGATCGTGTAGTGCAAAAGTCTGCGAACTATGGAGTGTATAGAAATGAAAAGGATTTTCCTGTAGAAATTTGTGCACGCACGTGAATTCAGATAAATAATTCTGTCGCTTAGTGTGATTCAGTTACCTTAATTTTCACTGATACGCCCGATTCTGACTGCTTAAATTTTGTTATTTGGTTTCCCGCTTTCTTCGTGTCTTCTCCCCACCCTCATAACCTTGTCTTTAACTATAAAAATTAATTATTTGTAGTACATTGTAAAAAATGTGCTTCTAAATAGTTAGACAAGCGGTGTTCATTAGAAACTACGGAAAGTCAAATATTGAGAGTTTCCCACTATAATTGCTGCAAGACCTTGTCAAGCTGCATTCGTACATATTTTTGGTTTTGGCAGCGATAGTGGTAGAGAGTTTTAGAGACTGATCCAATGGCATGGACTGACTGAAAACTGGAAATTGACTTATGAACTGTTAAAACCGTCCAGTCATTCTTCAGAAGATAATTCAGAAAACAATAGAGGGCAGAATTCAGGATAGACGGACCAGGAATCCATTAAACACTGTCCTCCCGAATGCGCGTCCTACAGTGTTCTGACAACTGCGCCACTTAGCTTTTCAAAATTTAGTAGCTTAAAGTGTGGGAGATCCCGCTGGCGATTCTCTTAAAGTACAGCATAAACGTTATTTGGAAAAGTTAAAAAGAATTTTGTTGTACAATATTAGAAATAATTTTGCAGTACGTTCACAAACATTTGTAAAGTTACAAGAATTTTCGTTGTAAGAACACTTTATAGTCAACCGAAATAACGGGTTTGTCGAAAACGGCAAGTTTACGTGTTTATTTCACGGCCATTAGTAAATTTTGTTGGAATAAAGTGTGATTTGAGTTTGTAGCTACAATCAAGGGCTCATAAAATAAGTTAAAACCTTAGAAATATTAGAAAAGAGCAAACGGCGTGGAAGTTAGTGTAGTAATAGAGGGCGTGGTTAACAAATGTACTGGCACACGTTCGAATCCCAGCGCGGTTTTTTTTCTCCAGAATTATCATAGGTAAAAGTTATTTAACATTTACTGCACAAATAAGTTCATTTTCTCGTCAATAATATGATGTATACTTTAAAAGGTAGACTTTCAACACAGAGGAAGTATAAACGTAAAGGCTCTACCCTTATGTTGTGAAGTAGGTTTCCAAAGATGTTCTTCGTATAAGTACAAACAACAATTGCAGAATGTAGGCCTACGTCAACTCACATGCCCTTGCGATCTAGGCTGCGTATGTCAACTTGTTTATTTTCTCGCGAATTGCCAACTTTGAATTATATGTTTTTTTTTAACGGCCCCGTAACTAGGGCTGTAATGTGTACAATTCCTCGCCGAACGAAGTTTAACGGCTCGTCCCACAAACACTTGGTGCGATTCTATTTCCGACGCTGGCAGTCGTTTTTGCACATGGCGTCATCATCGAGAATTTATTTTGCAACGCGTTGCACAGCCCTAGTTTTTTGCGACTTACTAGGTTCTCTCTGGTGTACGCGATTTGCCGGATATAACTGGTACATTCTTCAAAAAGCGTGTAAGCTCGTGAAAACCATCGCCTAGACACACACATGCGATTCGCTCGTATTTGTGTTTAAGGCCATGGGTTTCTATATTTACACTGATTTTTTTGCAAATATTTTTTGCGTCGTAAAATAGAGCTGATATCGTCAACCCGATAAACGATAAAAATAAATTTCTGTTATAGATTTGAATGAAATTCCTTGAAGTCTATTAGCTCTTACCAATATTTGTTGCGTGTAATTTCTGTTGCTCGGGTGCGTGATGTAGTAGTCAGATCACTCGTCTCCAACCCTTAGATCCGGGTTCGATTCCAGTGGAGTCGACCCCGATTTTTCACTTGCGTGAAAACGTAGCGGACGATGCTTCGGTACAGACACCTACTGGCATGTTCTGAAGTCAGCTGATAAGGTGTCTTGATTCCCGGTCCTTAGATGTCCTCCCTATACGATGTTTCTCATTTCCCAAACATATAACCGGCCTCCGTTGCGTAGTCGATACGGCGCAGGTTTACGGTGCGATAGGTCCTGGGTTCAAAACCCCAACTCTGGCATGGCTGTTGTGTTGTTCCTTGAACTCGCTTCACCGTCAATACCTTGTTGCTAAAGGGCCGTAAAACCACCTCACCCAAAAATATACCTTTAAAACATTTGGAATTTGTTAAAAATTAATTACTGGTTGTGCATCTTGCAAAATAAATATCAGTTTCTGTTGAGTTTACCCTTATTCATATTTTTATCTTCACGAAAGAAATAAAGTAAATGGAAAAAGACTGATTTCAAGTACTCATCAGTCATGCAATATGATTGTGTAGCTCAAGAGATCTTAAAATTTGAAAATGGAATACACATTTTACTTGTTCTTTTCCTTTCTGTATTCCTAAGATAAAAAAGAGCACATATGATCAATCTTTATGATAAATTGAAAAGCGTGTAGGATAGTTGTGTACAAACGTCTAATTTAAATGCAGTGTTTGAACAAATTTTGTCGGATATTAGTTTTTTTTTTTCGCACGAAGAAAAATTAGGATAAGTTTTCTTTATGGTTATCTGTTATGTCACAATCATCCTATGATGGATACTGGGTCCTAGCCCAGCGGGCTGACTACTATTCACTGTAAAAATTTTGTACTCCGGACAATATTATCGTTTGCATTTTAGCACGAGTAAAATATGGGTTGTTGGAATTGTTTGCTTAAACTGTTTGGTTATATGTCCATTATATTCGGTGGAGTTCATTCACCTTTTGTGATACAGCTTTCGTGCATAAACAATTTTGTGCATTGAGGCGAGGAAATATTGCTACACGAATTTAAATGACGGGGGAGGGGGGATGATTAGGCGTTTTCGAGTGATATCTGAGAGAGAGAGATTTTGGTCAGCGCTTAACATCGAGGTCTTTAGCGCTGCTTAAAGGATGACATGAGGTGAGTATGGAGCAGCGCCGGAATGAAAAGGCGGGGGGAAACGAGAGATCCCCGAGAAAACCCGCCGACCAACGGCATCGTTCTGCACGATTCCCACCTGCGAAAATTCGGGGACTGACCCCGCCGGGAATCGAACCAGGATAGCCTTGGTGGGAGGCAAATGGTGTGACAATTTTTTTTATTTTAATTTTCTTAATTTTAATTTTTTTTTTTTTTTAATTTTTAAAAAAATGTTTGGAGCAGTGGCGACGCGGAATCGTCCGCATCATCACTGCACCAACCATTCCCCCCTTTAATATGACTTTATTCGAGTGACCCCAGTAACTTTTCGTGAGACAATTTGTATAGTGACAATATTTGAGACAAATTGGACAAACACAAATTAACACCCAGCCAGACCTGTCAATCGAACCCAGAACTCCCCGCACCAAAGCCGTCCTTACTAACTGAGCCACGGGGGGTCAGCCCCATTCGGCCACCGCGGCCCCATCTGAGAAAGAAAATACTTAACTTGCTCATCGTCGAGGGGCGAACCAAGATGAACATAAAGTCAATGGTGGTATGCAGGTTCTACAGGTACCGAGCCACATATTATTTAACACGTGATTCCCTAACTTTGCTTTCGCCAGGGCCTTAATGGGATTAGTGCATTAAAATTCGAAATATTGTTAAGTCGCACATGTTGCCTGGTGGCCACTGTTGTTACCCGCGTGAAGTTGCGTGTCCTGACAAACTTGGTAGTTGCAACTGCATTTATTGAGTGTGCGAGGACTTAAGACGTACGCTTTCAAAACTTTCATTCGCGAGCACGTGTTTGTCATATCATTATCGGTGAAGGAGGTAATGAAAATAAAAGCTTTACATAACGACTTCTTGAGATACTTATATTACTGATTACCAATAAGTAGTTTCCTAGGGTGAAACTATGTTTTGTATTTTAAAAAAACTGAAGAGATACGAATAGGAAGAAAGAAATGTTACGATATTATTTTTGGGAAACCTTCGAACTTATCTGTCACAGTAATTTCTATGGATGTGTGAGGGTAATAGATTTTATAACTTATGTAATGATCTATTTTAAGGCAAACATTAATAGCGGACACATATGTATATAAAGGAAGTATTTAAATAGTCTTTAACAAAATGACATATTTTATTACACACATCCTTAGCATTGTAACGATGGAGCAGCGTTTTCGGGTGTGATGTTACTGTAGCATCTATAACGAAAATACATATTTTTTTAGTAATAATATTTTTTTTTTTATTTGTTCAGTTAAATTCAAGGTAATTTTTCGCAGTGTTAAGAATTGAACATCGTCGTTTAAATGGTACATTTAGGGTAATTCGTATGGTTTCGGTAACAGTTTACAACGAGCTGGTAAAATCTGCAGGTAGGCGACCGCCTTGTAAAACTTTCACTGCTCGGAAGCATGCAGTGAACTAATAGACCGACAAACACAATGTAGTCGCGCAATCCACCTCCGACAAACCAGGCTACGGTCATGGGCGCTTATCCTATCACTGTGACGTCATGGAAAACTACCTCCACGCTGGCTCCTCGCAGACCGTAAACAGTATGAGGGTGTTTGCCGAGTGTGCGGCGTAAATTTGCGCGTTCCGCTCGTCAATCGGGCACGTGAAACGAGCAAATGCGCTTAACATCGAGGACTTTAGCGCTGGTGAGTGGTGATTGCGGTATAGATCAGCACCGGAATGAAAGGGTGGGGGAAACGGGAGGTCCCCGAGAAAACCCGCCGACAAACGGCATCGTCCGGCACGATTCCCACATGCGAAAATCCGGAGACCGACCCCGGATCGCCTTGGTCGGAGGCGAATGGCCTGACCATTCGGCCACCGTGGTATCTTGAGGATTGAAACAACTCCCGAAAATGTGTGAAAAATGTTTAAATAATGGTTACTTTTCTGTGAGGTTATGTTACCGTTTAAGGTTCTTATCTAGGTAGGCTGCGTTGGTGTATGTGAGGCACAAAACCGATGGAGCGTTAAGAGTGACGTCGGTCGGCCTATGTAATGCATTATCGCCTCTACACGCAAATCCAACTGGCACACATACCCTTGCTATTATTAATTTTCCTATCAGACTGTAAGCGGTGACCACACTATTATTATTATTATTTTTTTTTTGCGATTCTTATGGTTTCAATTCCAATGCTTATTTTTACTATTGTGTTTTCGAATCCGGTTGTAATTTTCCTAGAACAGCTAAAAAAAAAAATAGGTTTTTTTTTTTTTTAAAGCCGTTTTGAGAATCTTTAAAATAGTGTTTCAAATTAGCGATTCTAATTTTTTAAACGCATATAAACATTGTTTGAAAAGTTTTCTTTTTATAGATGTACAAAACTTAGTGAGCGTTGAGATGTTTCTTCCAAATATGATTAGGCTATCTTTAACTCACCGCAATGCGTTTCAAGCGCAGATAGATAGGAACGTTAACATTCGTAAATTTGTTAGATTTAAAACCGTTGAAAATGCCAAATTTTACAAAAACCTTTTGGCAGGGAGGGTCAATGTGATTCAGATCCCCCTGGCCTCTTTTTTGTGGTAAAACACTCGCCTCTCATTCGGTCCCCGGCTCCGGCCATCCTGATTTCGGTTTTCCAAAGTCATAACCTTTTTTCCAGGTACGTGACCCCACCCCTCCCTCCGGGCCGACCCAAACACTAATACTAGATGTGGCCCTGTCCAAAACTGCCAGAACAAAAATTTGGGCGCGCTCCTGGTCCGTGCTCTAGACGGAGACATTATAGAGTGCAGGCCAGTTGCGTAGTACGGCTCTGTTTGCTGTAACGTTACTGTACTTAATGCTCGTTAATCGTGCTTCTATAATTTGAGGCTTCAATTCATCCTCGCATGTCTTGAATTACTAAATGCAATGTGACCCCACGTTGACATCATAACAGCCATTTTTTCTTTCATTTATTGCATATCTTGAATTTATCTAAAAAAGTTTCGTTTCGAACATGTTCTAATTTTTTTAATGACATTTTGCAATCACTAAAATTCTGTTTTCTTTCTGTATAATATATCATAGGAATCAAACGGTATTAAAAATAAATACGAACAGTATTTTCTAAAAATAAAATACACGAAAATATTAAGAAAATATATTTTAGTTTGACCCACTATTTTCGTGTCGTGCAGGATGAGAATACCTACATTATTTATATGCGTCAATTGTTTAAAAAATGTGTGATGAGTTTTAAAGTGGTACATTCAATGATTCTGCTCTTTGAATTGAATACGCTCTTTGAATTGAATATCCAGTTTGTTCCCATGAACGAAGGTGTTATGTACCTATTTTTTCATAGCACTCTCAAAATTCACATAAAAGCCACGTGTTTCTAGATATATTACGTTGTTAGGCGTAGCTGGAACGAACTTTGTCACTTTACTCAGGACTTTTATTTTGTATCATAACACCTTAATCCACTTGCGTCTTCAATTATTCTGAATTTTAACATATATTCAATAAATTGAATCCATGGAATTGGATTCAAGAAATACTTCATAGTGTAAAATGGCCTTAAACTGTGACGCGAGCATAGTTTTGTCTACATACAGTTTGAAAAGGTGGTCTTAATTAGAAATATCAATTTCCTTTCTTTTTAAAACTCGTTTGCTGTTTCGAGAGTTTGTCAAGTCATCGTCTGAAATGTTTTTTTCGTAAGTAAACCAATTTGGGACAAGTGTAGCAGTTGCATAAAAACGCTTTATTCAAGCACGCTGCTGCAACGAAGCTTAAGGTAATTGGTGCATGAAAACAAGAGTTAAAACTGCACATACTACCTGGTAGCAGGTACTGTCAGTATCTGAACAGTACCTGCTTGAAGTTGAGTGTCCCGACAACAAAACTGGTAGCTGCAACTGCATTCACGAGACATTTGTGGGGAATTTAGAAGTTCACTAATTTTCAAAACGCTCACTACAGAACTCGTGTTTCGTGTCGCACCATAAACTTTTCGCGAAAAGAACTTTGCCCCAGTTTGTTTCAGTGTCTTCCGTTCACATCTGCAGTTCGGCTTCATAGTCAGTGATTGATTGGATGTTTAAACTCTCGCATGACTTGAGGTTCTACCCGTAAATCAGGCGTGTGTGGTGTTTCAGTAACCGTATTGTGATTGACACAGTCAAATAAGAGGCGTTACTTCACAAAGACACTGCTAATAACCATGAAGTGGATATTCTGAAGTAAAATGAGAGACGCCACTTCACAAAGACACTGCTAATAACCAAGAAGTGGATATTCTGAAGTAAAAAGAGAGACGCCACTTCACAAAGACACTGCTAATAACCATGAAGCAGAGTTTCAGAAGTCAAATGAGAGACGTCACTTCACAAAGACACTGCTAATAACCATGAGGCGGAGGTTCAGAAGTCAAATGAGAGACGTCACTTCACAAAAACACTGCTAATAACCATGAAGTGGATATTCTGAAGTAAAAAGAGAGATGCCACTTCACAAAGACACTGCTAATAACCATGAAGCGGAGTTTCAGAAGTCAAATGAGAGACGTCACTTCACAAAGACACTGCTAATAACCATGAAGCGAAGTTTCAGAATTCAAATGAGAGACGTCACTTCACAAAGACACTGCTAATAACCATGAAGCGGAGTTTCAGAAGTCAAATGAGAGACGTCACTTCACAAAGACACTGCTAATAACCATGAAGCGGAGTTTCAGATGTCAAATGAGAGATCTCACTTCACAAAGACACTGCTAATAACCATGCAGATGAGTTTCAGATTTGCACGTAAGGCACTGAAGCAAAGTGTGGCAAAATTCTTTTGCGAAAAGTTAACTCGCTAACCATAGTCAATGAGGGAGATAATGACAATGATTTGAGCTACTCATAACGCTAATTTTTACCTTCTGGTAGGTTCCTGGATTGGAACAATGTTTTCAAAGAAATATTTAGAATTTATACCACAAATATTATGTACCTATTCTGTAGTCTTCGCAGAAAAATTTCTAAATTTGATTTAATTACTATAGTCTATACAGTAGAAGTTTGTCTGATTTTGGCATTTCTCTTCTGAGAAAGTTACCTGTCAGCTCCATTGTATTTACTTTTAATCAATCCTGACTTTCTGGAAAAGCAGGTTTCCTGCAACCCTGCTTAGAATTATTCTTCTCAGAAGAGAAATATCAGAATCGGGCAAACTTGCTTTGTACAGACTATAGCTTGTGAACCTATGTTTTATGTGATATAAGTGAGGAGAATGAAAATAACATTTCTTGTTTTAGACATGAAGTACTTATGTTATTAATTCGCCAATCAGTAGTTTCCTAGAATGAAATAGTTTTGTACCGAAAATTTTCAGTTTCACGTTTAATATCTGATATGGATAGGTCGAATTGGTAATGTAATTACTTACTAATACAATAACGCTTTAATTTTCATCTATGTATTCACGAGCGGGCGTTCTAAAAGTATGCGTGAACTTCTAAGATCCTCACAAGCGTCTCATACATGCAATTGCAACTTACAATTTTGTTGTCAGGACACGTAACTGTTGAAGGTAAACACCGTGGCCACTCTAGAAGTAACCACGTGAAGTTAATGTTCTGTTTTTCATGCCTCAATGCCCTTAAGGGCGCGGTCTACCGCAATTTTCATCACCATTTATTTGTTTTTTATTTGTACCAGATATATTTTTTCTTATTGTAGACACAAAATGTGACTAAATTTGGCTCTTGTGAAATTTTTGTATCTCTCATAATTTTCGTGTAATGGCTTGTTAAAGCATTATTTTTGCATGTTTCCGTTTTAACAAAACCAACTGATATACCAAACTAAAAAAAATCACACTGAATAAAGACATTGCAGGCTACCATGAAATGCTCATAAAATTAAAGAATAAATAGTATTTGAATTTTAAAAAATTGCTGAATCTGAAAATAAAAATTTAAAAAGTTCAATAATTTTTTTAAAAAATACAAATAATGTTTATTCTTTAATTTTATGAGCATGTCATTGTAGCCTGCAATGTCTTTATCCGCTGTGATTTTTTTTTTAGTTTGGTATATCAGTTGGTTTTAGTGTAGTCGTTAAAACGGAAACATGCAAAATATGACTTTAACAAGCCATTACGCGAAAACTATGAGAGATGAAAAAATTTCATAAGAGCCAAATTTAGTCACATTTTGTGTGTAAAACAAGAAAAAAAAATATCTGGTACAAATAAAAAATAAAACAATGATTATGAAAATTGCGGTAGACCGCGCCCTTAAGGGCTTTCCGGAGAGTAAAAAATCATAATTTTATATTACTTTATATGATTATGAAACCGTGTTAGTTTTGTAGACGTTACTAGGAAGGACATTATCCTCTTACAAAAAAATTTTAGCTCGGCATTTAAAATTCAAAATTTGCGTGTTTTTTAGTTCATACACACCTCGAAAACCAATCAACATGATGAAACTAAATAATTCACAGTCCGAGTACATGCCACGGGCTAGGGTTTTACGTAACTAAAAACCGAATAAAAGTCAGTTTTGTACTTTAAAAAATTCTTCTAAAAGTAGAAAACAAATTTTCAAATTTCAGGAATTTTTAAAATTTACAAAACATTGTTTGAATGAGAGTTTATGTATATAAGGTGTATGGGTTGTATACTGACAAAATTGGATACGTTACTACCTAAATGTACAGAATCTTACTAGGTATATTTGCTAAATATTAATTTACCCACAGCGAATACAACGCATAAACATTGCAATTACATTATAATATTCAAGGTTAATAAATACATTGTATGTGTAACATGTATGTATGTTTCACAGTTGGTAAGGTAGCAGTTTTTTTTTCTTCTCGAAAATAGGTACTTGAATAATATTGTTACAAGTTTGAGAGCACAAACTTTATATGTGGGCAATTCCCATGAGTTCTTTGGGATAGAGGTCTAATAATTACAAATAAAGAGTTAAATTAAGTACTGGATTTAATAGCTCACAAAGCTACGAAATACACAACAGTAATCAACTAGAACTCTCACAACACAATTAGTTATGCACAAAATTACTCCTGTGTCACAGACACGTTAATTAACTTTGACAATTAAAGCACAAGAAAAGTCTACCATCAATTAATTAAACACTATAAATCACAATAAAATTCAGTCATATATCCATTCAACAGTATTTCTAATAATGACAATGTACAACCTTATCAGTCCGAAGTGGTGATGGCTCACCATGTGCTGCGCAGCACCCCGAGTGCACCGCTGTCTTCACTCTTGAGGTCTTCTGTTCGACTCCCGTCGCGCACCTCCTCTTCGCCTGTCAGCCCGCCGCAGCAATCCTCTTGTATCGCCGAACACTGCTCCGAAGGTAGCCCCCTGCCGCCTCACAGTAGACTTTGACGTCACCAAGATGTCTTCACCAGTCTCTCTCCACAGGCGTAGCACCTTCCTCTAGCACTACCAATAGCGAACTCTCCTCAAATGTGCCGATTCTGTGGTTTTATACTAGCCCAGACAGTCGGGTGTTCCCCGCATTACAGGGGTCTAAAAAT
>PNEQ01048922.1:0-14349 GCA_003012365.1 Medauroidea extradentata
TGTCATATCGTCGTACCAGGTCTAAGCAGAACTGCACAAACGTGAAAGGTAAGTATTCATTTCATATAACAAGCCCTCCACATATCGCTGCTCAATAACAGACATTGCTATAATTTTGATGTAGAATAAAACCAACTATGCGTAAAAATAACAAACGTGACGGGAGACAAATGAGATGCAGGTCGACCATTGCGTCTCAACAGTTTATGTTTAAAACGAAAAAAATGTGGTACAAATATGAAAATGAACACGTGACGTTGAAAAATTATGTATACCGCGCTCTTAAACAATTACAGCCGAGTAAAATTTTACTCAGAGTTGTCAATGACTTACTAGTTTAGAATTCTAGTTTTAACAGCCGCGTCGTCAATTTAAATATATAGGCCTATACTTCTTATCGAGTGTGATTAATTTTGACAGTTCTGTGCAGATCGCCAAATATCTTCAAAAACATACTCGTTAAGATCGTCGTTAATGGTCAAAGTACCACAAAATGCATTTTTTTTAATTCCTGCACTCTAGAAAACATAGTTATCCCGCGTGACTAGTGTGTTCGCTGCTAGATGCAAATGTACTCATAATACAGTTCGCCAGGCAGCGCGTGAAAAAATGTGGGCCGGAATAAATTCTTTGATCTCGACGCGTTTTTCGGGCGGGTGGAGATGAAGCTCGGGACGTGCTGTGTGTACAGCGCAAATTCCAATTTTTTTTTCTGCCCAATAAAAATATCAAAGGCGGTACTCTCTTCCGTGAGGAGCGACTGTACTTACCAGAGGCGCGGCAGACATACTTCCTTGACGTACGCAGTAAAAAAATTACGCTTTTATAAGAAAAAGCTCGTAAACTTATGTCAGAACATTTGTCAGTCTAGGCATTACAATAAGAATGTCTCAGGCTAAAATTTTCCAATTGCTTGTGGCGACTAGTGGGATGTATTTTTATGAGCAGTGTGTTTGATGAGAAACAAAATAACCTTCGACGGCCTGTCACAGTTAACAAATTATTTTAAACTTTTACAAAAACATTTCATGGTATCTATTTGCCGAAAAGAAAATTACGAAACTTCATACAGTGGTTACATAGTGTGCAAGGATTTGTTTCTAAAAATACGATAATTATTTGTAAATGTATGTGATGCTTGTAAATGTACAGCATTTCTTGTAAATTTAAAATAATTTTCTAAAATCACAAAAATATATTTTTTTGAAACTAGTTGCAATAGTACAAACTTTTGTTACACAGTAGAAGAGCCTTTTCAAATCTTACAATTGTTAGAATTTCAACCATATTATGTACAAATAGATGAACGGGAAATAGTACTCAATTTTGTGGGAACAAAAGAGCAGCAAAATTATAAATAAAAACCATTATACGAACAGAATAAACTCTTTATTAAATAAATAAAACTACGCCCGCTAATATACCTGCCTTCAAAATCGGCAGTAACAGTAGATGTGTGAACTAGCAATCTCGAATCAAGTTCTTTCTTCTTATTTCACTTTCGTGTGAGTTTTTCTATAAAACCTCTTCTCGTAATTGTTTTGCTTGTGCTGAACATTTTGAAAATTTCTCACCTCTATTAAGTCCGGAAACCTTATTACGTGCGTTAAAATCTGTGTTGGTGTTTATAATGCCTTCTAATCATTAAATGAAGTACATTCATGATCTAATTATAATTCATCTGTCGGGAATGTGCTTAATATTTTGTTTACATTTTTGCTATCGTTTCTTCAGCACAATTAAAATATAAAATAGCAACGGACACATAGGACAGGGTCGATAATTTTTGGAAAAAAAAAATAGTAGGATGAAACCCGTTAAAAAAAGACGAGAATATAACAAAAATGAAAGGAAAAATAATTTACGGACGGTCTGAGGTCGGGAAGTGGATGGGGGTGAGTTTTTAATGGTAAAAAACGGCTTATCTCGATTTCCAGCAAAACTACATGTCCTTTGGAAAAAACTTAAATGACAAAGTTGTAGGTAATAAAGAGACCTACAGCTTTTGTAATTACACTTTTTTCACATAACCTCAAAATTTATGTGAAAATTTAAATAATCAATTTTTTGGTTTTTTATTTTTATCTTATGCAAAAAAAATTTTGTTTTTCACGAAATTTGGTGAAAACTTACCTTTTAATGTCCTAAAGACACCGTATTTTTTTTATTTGAAATATTTATTTTTTCACCTTATTTTGACTTAATATCGAAAAAACACCCTAATTTTCTATCGAAAATTCTCGCGTCAAAATATCAGCTTTTTAAAAAAATTCAGGAAGTTTTTTGTTCGTTGAAATCTCTTCTTTCTGATAATGTAAAGAAAATATAAACATTACTATGGTAAATGTTCTCAGAAAATGCAAAGAAAAGAAAAGAACTATAATAGAATTTTCACATTATCAGAAAGAAGAGATTTCAACGAACAAAAAACTCCCCGACTTTATTTAAAGAGCTGAAATTTTGACGCGAGAATTTTCGATTGAAAATTAGGGTGTTTTTTTCGATATTAAGTCAAAATAAGGTGAAAAAAAATATTTCAAATAAAAAAACAGAGTCTTTAGGACATAAAAATGTAAGTTTTCACCAAATTTCGTGAATTTTTTTTTGCATAAGATAAAAATAAGAAACCAAAAACTTGATTATTTGAATTTTTCACATAAATTTTGATGTTATGTGAAAAAATTGTAAGAACAAAAGTTGTATGTCTCTTTATTACCTACAACTTTGCCATTTTATTTTTTTCCATAGGACTTGTAGTTTTGCCGGAAATCGAGATACACCGTTTTGTACCCTTAAAAACTCACCCCCTTCCACTTCCCGACCTCAGATCGCCCGTAAATTATTGTTCCTTTTATTTTTGTTATATTCTCGTCCTTTTTTTTAACAGGTTTCATCCTACTATAATTTTTTTCACTTTTTACCATTTTCAAAATTATCGACCCTGGTCTAACACACACTCATAAATCGCAGCACGTTGTCGATCTTAATATTGGACCAGTGACGAGAAATGGTTGAATTCTGCGATATTTTTGGTAATCCGAATACTTAACTTGGACTTCAAGAAATGATCCAAATAAATTCAAACGTTTCTTTTATACCAATATAGGCTAACTGGTTAGTTACTGAAATCAATACGAAACCTATGATTGAAAATGACAGGTACAATTAAAACGTCTAGTACGAATTACGGCCCGCCAGGCAAAAAATACCATGATAGCCGTCCGCACTATCTGATATAACAGCTGATACGGCAGATCTTGCATAGAGATGGTACGAAAAGTAGTGACAAGTAACATAGCCTTTAGGAAAATACAATCATACGTGCTTACGAAACACATCCGCTTGAATTTAGGGTGAGTAGAATGCGTTAGTTATAAACATAGGATTTTGGAGTAGTTACACCACAGCTACGTGACGAACATTCTGAGCAGTTCTTAAAAAATCTAATGTAGGTCGAAATCTCGCCTGCGGGAAACCTAACTCTGGGAGAGAAAATGTTGTCAAATACACTAGGGTATTTGATGTTGTATTCCTACTCCTTGTTTCCTGTGATATTTGCAGGTACTATTTGTTTACCTTTATATCAGTAAACAACATACAACGTATCCTCATTGTTTACAGATTCCAGAGAATCCTACAAGCGTTGTGTGGGGAATGTTTCCAGGAAAACAAAATTTCTCGTATAACAAATCCTGAATAACGTGTGCACTATAGATAACGAGTCGTCTTAACCAAAAACTCTTCATATTAAATGTTATTTGTGATAACTTTTGGTAGTTGACTATTCAAAGTAGTTGTGTTAGTAGACATTTTATGTTCTGATAATTTTAGTAGGTGTTACTTTTATTTATTTACATTATCATGAATTAATACGTTGCATGTTTGGTATTTTTAAAGTATTTGATTAGTTTAACATTAGAGAGTTAAAATTTATAATTTTAAACATCTTAATAGTTATGTAAATAGCAACCAAACCAATGCTACCAAGCGTGCAGTTTCTCTGGTTTTTTGTTTCAATGTTTGTATTCTTTATTCAAAAATTAATTCAATTAATTTGCAAGAAACAGAGAAAACGGGGTTTTTCCCTAGAGCAGTGTTTAAATATATATTTGTATTTATCGTTTCAAGACTACTTGAATGCGATGTAAAAAGACAGGCAAAAATAAAAATGCATTGCTGTAGGCTTTGCACAGTAAAGTCAAGCCTTAGTTATTTTATCCTCTGAGTACTTCCATAACTACCTATAGTGCCACTACTACCAGTACCACCACAATTACCACCACCACTACAACTACCACTACTACCACCAATACAGCAACCACTACCACCACTACTACCACCACTACTACAATTACTACCTTCCCTACCACCACTAATACAACCAATACAACCACCACTACAACCGCTACTACCACACTACCACCACTAATAAAACCACTACCACCACCACTACCCCGTATACTACCATCACTGCCACCACCACTACTACCACCACTACTATAACCAATACTACAACCATTACCCTCACTACCACCAACACTACCACCGCTAATATTTCCACTACTACCACCCCCAACTACCATCACTACTACCACCACTAATGCCACCACTAATACCACCACTACTACCACTTCTACCACTACTACCACTTCCACCACTACTACAACTACTTCTACCACTACTCACCACTAATGCCACCAGTACTACCACTTCTACCACTACTACCACTTCCACCACTTCCACCACTACTACCACTTCTACCACTACTACCACTTCCACCACTTCCACCACTACTACCACTACTTCCACCACTACTACCACCACTTTCACCACGACTACCACCACCAACACTACTACCATCACTTCCATCACTAATACAACCACTACGACCACCATTACTATCACCGCTACTACAACCACTACCATCACTACCACTAATATTACCTCTACCAACACCCATACTACCACCACCACTACCACCACTAATACCACAACTACCACCAGCACTATCACCACTACTACCACTACCACAACTACTACCACCGCTACTATTACCACCACCACCACTAACACCACCACTACCAACACTACCACTAATACTACCACCACTATCACCACTACTACAACCACTACCATCTATACCACCCCCTCTATCACCACTAATATATCCACTACCACCACCCCTACTACCATCACTAATAAAATCACTAATACCACCACTACCACCACTACTACCACTTCCACCACCACTAACACCACTACTACCACCACTACCACCACTACTACCACTACCACCGTCACTACTACCACTACCACCACTACTACCACTACCACCACTACTGCAACTACCACCACTACTACCACTACAACTACTACTATCACCACTTCTACACCATCATTACAATCACTACTAACACTACCATCACTACCATCACTATTACCATCACAACTTCTACTACTAATACTACCACCACTACCACCATTAGTACAACTACCACCAGCACTACCACTGCTACTACCACTAACCCCACTACTACCATTACCACTACCACCGCTACTACCACCACCACTAATACTACAACCACTACTACCACCACTATTACTACTACTACCACTAACCCCACTACTACCATTACCACTACCACCGCTACTACCACCACCACCACTACTACCACCACCACTACTACCACCACCACTAATACTACAACCACTACTACCACCACTATTACTACTACTACCACTAACCCCACTACTACCATTACCACTACCACAGCTACTACCACCACCACTAATACTACAACCACTACTACCACCACTATTACTACTGCCACTAGTACCACCACTGCCATCACCACTACTACCATTGCCACCACTACTACCAATATCACCACTACAATGATTACTATTACTACCACCACTACTACCACAACTACCACCACCACTACTACCATTGCCACTGCTACTACTACCACTACAACAACCACTACTACTACACTGCTACTACCACTACAACCACCATCACTACTACACTACTATTACCACTACCACAAATTCTGCATCAGTCAGTTTTTGTCCTCTCCAAGTTGCCTCCTCCACAGCTTCCTATTCTTGGCGTCTTCTTCTCTTGTTCCAAATACCTGCATATTCTTAGCTACCTTGTCTTTACATCTGACGTTTGGTTCTGCCAGTATGTCTTTGTCTCTCTGGTTTCTTCTGTGACAAGTCTTTTAACCTTGATCCATTTTTACAATGCTCAACAATAGTATGTAAATATAAATAGCATGAATAAATATGTATTACTAATATTAATATTATTATTATTTAGAATGCACTATATTGGAAAGTTTACGACTGAGACACCAGATGCATATATTTTTAATGTCATATTTAAGAAGTTGCTTTTGAAAAGTACTTGCTATACTACGAAATTACTTATTCACAGAGTGTTAAGACATGTTTATTTAAACATGAAATCACAGTTTTATTTCGCTCTATTCCTTTTAGATCGAAGCTCCCTGCCGTTAAATGAAGTTGGGAAGCAGACCTTTCTCAGGCTGGGAACGGCACGCCTGTGTGATTCCGGACGAGGGTGGTGGGACCATAGATATAGTCGGTGATCCCGCTGTCGCGCGCGGAAATCACTTTATTCTTAAGGCCTCGACCCACGCGCCCGCCCACGAACTCGCTTCATTTCCGCTCCGTATTCAGAGGCGTGAGCTGCGCTGAGCTCTCCTAGGGTCACGTACTCTAGGGAGATCTGAGATCCACGTGTCCTGAGATACCGCAGAGCTTTACGTTGTACGCCTGCAAAAATTCATTATTTTGTGTTTATTCTGAATACTGTTCTCGTCGTAGACATTAACCCTGATAACACTTCGTCGAATTATTAAAATATATAGTGTAGTTGAGCAGCACCTTTCAAAACCAGAGATTTCCTCGAAGATCCGAAAGTGAAATATTTATCATAGTTTGTTTAGGATAAATTGACCATACATCGTTATATACATTAATATCGTGATAAACCACGCTGCAAGCTTCACAAAATTTGAGAGCTCTTTACGCCGACTTCATTAGGTTACCAATAGAGAACAGGCATGTGTAGTTTCGGCGGCAAGTTAACAGTGTTTCATACATAAGGCCGCAATTATAATGTTTAACATATTTCTCTTAAGGCCTCACTCTTTAGTTTTGCAGTGGTTTTGAAAATAATTTTCAACGTAAATTAATTCATTTATGAAAATTGTATTCTTAAAGTTTTGACACTTATATACCATCGTTCGTATCAATTTTTCTGTTGCAATACACCCAACGGATTTTTAGATTTTTTCCACTGAAATATCACATATTTTGTTGTCAAAATAAGCCAAAACGAAGCAAAACAGTTTTTTTTTGCCAGAACGCACTGGCAAAATTTTGTATCGTATGACTATATACAGTCTCAGATATTTTCAAATCATTTTGTTAAAAAATATTTCAGTTATTTGCAATAGTTTGAAATAAATGAAAGATCATGGCCTTAATGAAGTTCGATGTCTTAGTATAATGAAGTAGAAGGTTTACCCTAAAAATATAGTAAGTATTACACGAATGTTTATTCAAATAAAATTATAAAAATACCTGCCACATTTAAAAATCAGGCGAAATTTCGTATTATCATTCAAAACCAGACATACCCATTCCTTTGCAGTTTTGCATCGAAAACGGACACAACTGATATATATTGGATGACGTAGAGTTACGAATTTTTGTCTCTGGCAAGTTTACTAACCGTCGAACGCGAGCATGTTCATAATATTTATTCAGAACTGGACAACACAAAATTTTCCTTTAACAACCAACGAAATATACTGTTGACTTCTCTTATAGGAAAAGACGTAATTTGACATTTGAAATAAGTTCAATGATAAACCTGCCATATTTTATTTTCGTTAGTAACGCAACGTATCAGTTTCTTTCTTCACTTTCCCGTGAAATCGGGTAAGGTGAACACGTGTGGTTTTAAAAGCTTGTTACTGTTTTGGAGCTCACCAATTACAGAAACTAACGTGGCAAAAATTAAGACAATATACTGCGAAAAATTATACAGTGAGTACAGAGAGAGAGAGGGAGGGAGGGAGGGAGAGCGAGAGAGCAAAAATTCGTGTGTTCACTGTCATGTAGGCTAGCCTCCAAGAAGATGTGTGTGTTGAAATAGACGCAGCTGTTCATTGGCTAGTAGTATGGGCCTGCATTTAGTTGCTTCTATGTAATTAGCTCGGTGCCCACCTACATGTATCAAATAAGTTCTGAACTACACATTGAAAATAATTTCGTACTGTTACAAAAAATTGTAAGCTTTACAGGAAATGCTTGTAAATGTACGATGCATGCACACTTGTGTTTTTACAAACAAATTTTTGTTTATTTAGAAATAAATTCTCATACATTTTACACAATTTTTTTGAAATGGCACAAAAAATTTTTGACAAGCAGTTTCCAAGAAATGGATTGTAAAAATACAAAATAATTTGTTAAATCTGACAGGCCTTCGAAGGTTGTTTGGTTTCACATAAATAAATCTGATCATAAGTGTATCCCTCTGGTCCCCTCCAGGCATTTG
Source organism: Medauroidea extradentata (assembly GCA_003012365.1). Classification (NCBI taxonomy): domain Eukaryota; kingdom Metazoa; phylum Arthropoda; class Insecta; order Phasmatodea; family Phasmatidae; genus Medauroidea; species Medauroidea extradentata. The sequence continues at coordinate 8,600 of PNEQ01048922.1, forward strand.
GAAAATTTAGACAATTTTAAAGACTTGTGACTTTATTGTTGTAGTACTCAGATAAAATTTTTTATATTGGTTTACTAACTTTTTCTGATAAAAGTACGACATTTTCTTACTGTGTAACTGGGAAACTTACAAGAAGTCGTATTTGCTTTAAATCCGTCTTGTGTTATTAAATATGTCTCCAATAACGCCAATGGAATGTTGCTTTTTTTATATTTCTGAAGAGTATATTAAAATTTACTATAGGGCTACACAAAATAAATTAAAAATTAAAGAAAAATAATATTACAACGGGTAGTAGTATATATGTCATAATATATCTTATGGCACCCCAAATCGTTGATAATGTAGGTAATTCAAATTTACTTATTATGTATTATGGTGAGTTACACTTAGCATTATGCTAAATCTTTAAGTTGTACAATTTGATTATTAGAATTAATGTCATTAGATACACTGCATTTAATACGAACTTAATAGTATTGTGTATAAACATAAAATAATGAATTTTATCTACAGAATCTCTTTACGGAAAACTGTTCGTACACTATTTTTGTGATTTTGTGCAATTGAGCATTAATTAAATATAATTCCTGGTTTTTTAGCGACCAAGTTAACCGACGATTTTAAGGCGTATCATCTGGGTGCACAGGCACTTTGTTTGAAAATAGGTATCCATGTAATATTTTTTGTTGTTATTATCTTAGTATGAGAATTTTCATGTACTTAAGCAATAGTTGTACTATATTAAGTAGCTATTACTGAATATTACACGTTTTAAGAAACCAAATAAAAATCTTGGTAGTAAAAATTCAGCAAAACATATTTAAGGGCACGGTCTACAGCAAATCCCATAAATTTATATATGTATTTTTTTTGTACTAGAATTTTTTTTTCTAATTTTATGGTTACAAGGTTTTGCTCTTATGAAATGTTTTACCTCTCATAGTCTCAGTGGCTCGTAATTGCTAATATTTGCACGTTACAGATTTCAGTATGACTCTAAAACCAACTGACATAGCAAATTGAAAAATATTCACGATAAATAACAATGCGGCAGGCTACAAGTTCTCGTATGTAAATATAAAGAATAAAAAATTGTTATTCGAATAAAAATACCGAAATTTGCAACACATATTGAAGATATTCAACCACTTTTTTTAGTACTAAAATATTTGTTTTGTTATTTTATATAGGAGACCTTGTAGCTTACAACATCGTTTTTCACTTATTCGCTATAAATTTTTTCAGTATGGTATGACAGTTGGTTTAAGTGTTGTACTGAAAACCGTAACATGTAAATTGTTTCTGTGACAAGCCATTTCGCAAAAACTATGAACTACTAAAAAATTTTAAAAGAGGGAAATTTAGACACGTTTTGTGTCTAAAATAAGAAAAAGAAATATCTGGTACATATATAAAAATAAATGTATGTCAATGAAAGTTGATGCAGACCGTGCTCTGAACTGTATTCATTCAAATAATAAATAAATGTTACTTAAAAATGTTAATTTTCTTTAAATATGTACTGTACCTTTTGCTTTGAGGCTAATGGTAAAAAAAAATTGTAGAATGCGTCTTTGTTGTGAGGAAAAAGTTGTACGGGTCACACACAGATATTATGTCCAAGGCCTCGACATGTCTGCAAACATTACGTGTAATATAAGGACAACAGTAAAAAAAAAATTAATGTAGTCTCTACCGAGACAAATGAACAAAAAATAAATCTACTCTGTCGCTCTACGTCAAACCGTATCCATGTTTAAAGTAAGCCTAAAACGAGCATCGGTTCCATTTATTTGTGTTTATAATGTCAAGCACACGCTCGTCACGAATGTTGAATCACAATTAAGCTCTCCCTACTGCTTACTCCACTGTTGACAGGCAGATTGCTTCTGTTTAACTAAGCTGGTTCAGAGAGAACTTTTAAATTACGGTTTGTGATCAAAAGAGTCGGCTTTTGATGTATGAAGTCGTAACTGTTTTAATTGCTGTATTTAGTTTAGGCTCGTATGAATACGTCTTTGTTTGTAAACCATTTAATACGATAAATTATTTTGGATATATTTTACAAATGAAAAAAATATGTTTTTGTCACTTTCAAAGCCAAACGTACTTATTTACGTTTCATATTTCCAGGAAACAAAAAAAAAATGTATGGATTAAAATAATATAAACTATTATTTTCCAATTAGTTTGAATTCTAACATATTTCTGGTCAAAAGTTAGTATAAAATACATTACTGGCCAGCTTGTTTGATTATGCAGAAAAAGTAGGTGTTTGTTAAAAAGTATGCAGTTGTGTATTTGCTACACTGTAAACGTTGACAATGACCTGCGTAATTATACAAACGCACTGCTTGTTTTACACTGCCATCACTCAGTTAAATGAAGTCAACAGTATTTGATGTGTTTAATTTTTAACTAATTGTATAATCTATTGTCATATATATATATATATATATATATATATATATATATATATATATATATATATATATATCATAATTGCCGGCGTCGCATAATGGAAACTCCTGCTTTGTACAAAAATAATAAAAACTATACGTTACAAACACTTTTATTTTCTGTACGAAGTAAACCGACCTAATATGCTTTTTAATTTTGTATTGTAAACAGAAATAGTATGTAATAGTTTTTTACTGATGCTCCTGTCTAAACGTTATTTGAAGTGTATCGTTAATCCTCGTTATCGTTAGAATCGTCGGTTTTTTTCATTAGAATGCTGATAAAATTGTGCAGCTATTTTGTAGCCGTTGAACAGCTGAAGTTTAGTATACTGTTTTATTCTTGTGGTATATCCCTTCGTAAATATATTTTATTTAGTTTTGAACACATTTTCAATTCTTAGAATTGTGAAACAGTCTGCGAATAGTTTGCGTAGTTCACCCTCACTGCCAGCGCTTTAATTGTTGCATGAATTATGGCCATGTCTGTTAACTACCACGCTTATAATTCTCCGCGATGATGTGGTTACTTATTACAGTTATCCGCCAAATTACTATTGCATATTAATAAAAAATAATCGAATTTTACTTTTAACAGCAAAAACATCTTAGGTTTCAGTATTTGTGACGATTCACAACAGATTTTTAGAATTGCTTGCAATCATTATTAATAATATCATTTCAGTCACAATTTACGTAAAATTTGTGCGTGGCATGTAACTTAACGCTAAAAGCATCAGTTTAGAATTGTAGGTTTTTCGAAGCCATTTTGCAACAATAAAAAACAGAAATCATAGAATATAGTTTTTGCCAACTTTTTGAGTAGAAATTTTTCTTGAGCAACGTGCATATGAAAAACAGAATGATGCATTTGTTAATGCGCCGCAATTTAATATACCTAAATCTCGTATATTAAATTGCGGTGCATTAACAAATGCATCATTCTGGTTAAACGTTTTTTGCTCATAAAGTTAGCAAATATAATTATCATAGTTGTTTTGTTGTTTTTCTATATTGACTTTCAACATTCGTAGATCTCAATTAAAGAATTCTGAGCTTATTTATCTACCACGTCCTCTTAATATGCAATGACATGAACAATTAGCGTTTCTTTTTGCTCAAACTAGATTTAAGAAATAATGTCACCGTCGCAAATGGTTCGTGGCGTGTTTAACATCTCCTGGAGGGTATAGAACTAATAATGTAGAAGCAGCTCAGTACATGCACTATCGTGTTGTATTACTCTGTCAGCTAGCAGTCAAGTAACAATTGCTGTCCACTTGAGTACGCAGAATCTCTTAGAGGCCTGTCAACAGAACAATTAACACTCGCGACTTTTTTTTCCCAGTATCTAGTAATACGTAAATCCGGGTTTTTGTCTTTGATTAGTTTAGAACATATTCTATAAACTTAACCAGAAACTAAATAAATTCACCACCTACGAATATGAAAAAGAGTGTATGTTTAGTTTTTTGACGGAATAATTTCGTATTATTTTAATATCTCTGCTACTAAGAAATATTTTAGGCATGACATTATTTCGGTCGTTAAGTTTTGTAGAAAATGTATAGTTATTTCAATGTAACTATCAATTTAAGCACTGTAACGCTATATATTTTTTTTCAGATACCAACAGTCAGTTTTATTCCTACTGTATGTAAAACTGTTGATATTCTTTAAAAAGTATTATTCACCACATTTTTATTACATAACGGCGTTTATTAAGCATGTTTATAATCATCGGCGGGTTATTCTATTCAAGTAGTATCTAATGATTTACGAAACTCATGGCTTAACTCAAAAACATAAAGAAACACAAAACAAATTCTGAATAATTGTTTCATGTCCGTCGATAAAACGTTATTCTATTTATATTCAAGTGGTTTGCATATTACTAAAAAAAGCCATTTACCGAAAGTCGCATTGGAACGCCCATATATATGCCCGAACTCTCTCAGCGATCCATCCTTCTTTTATTTGTGTAATGCGTAGTAGACTGTATTCAGTCGTATTTTTAGAAATCTGAAAAATTCGCGTTTTAATTTGGGCACAAGATAGGATTCCATCAGCTGTAAGTTTGCGTCACTTTTGCAATTGGTCTTTGACTTATTCGACACCTCCTGGAAGTATCAGAGCCAATAATGAAAATGTAACTAAAATAAACATATATCTAGGAACGGGAATTTTTTGTGAATAGAGTTTTGCCCCACTTTGTTTGGGTGCTTTACGTGCACTTCATGGCTATTGACAAGTGTATTTTTGTGCAGAGTTGTTATTAATTTGACTGTGCCAATCAGTAGACGGATAACGGCCACACATCACGTCTGTGATTTGCGGGTTTAACCTCCAGACGCGGTGTGTTACGGCATCCAATCACTGACCACAAAACCGAGATGCAGGAGCGCACGTAAGGCACTGATACAAAAATATTTTCGCAAAATTTCCTATCTCCACATATATCACTTTAAGCGCTTTTCGCGAAAATAATTTTGCCTCACTTTGTTTCGGTGCCTTACGTGTACATCTGCACGTCTGCTTAGTGGTCAGTGATTGGATATTTTAACTGTCACGAGCCTTGGGATTCTACCGGCAAATCACAGACCTGTATTGTTGCAGGAACGTTATTGTAATTGGCTCAGACAAATGAGGTACGGCTCTTCACATAGACACGCTACCAGTAACCAGGAAGCAGAACTGAAGATGTGCAGGTAAGGTACCGAAACGAAGCGAGGCAAACATTTTTTCGCGAAAAACCAGGGTCCCTAGCACGGTCGTAGAAGAACAGGTCTGGACACTCGCCTATCTAACAATGTATTTTGCTTGACCCCCTTGTTGTTTGGCTGTAGTTCGTCAAGTTACCGAGAATGTCGTACTTTTGGCGCTGTAATTCGGGCGGTCGGACTCGAACTCTGCCCAATTTTTTTCCATTGTAAAATTTATAAATTAAATAAAGGTTTCTGGAGCCTTTTCTTAAATTTGTGAGTGAAGGAAGTATTTCATGAATTGATAAAAAAATACGTTTAGGTAAATGGTTTATCTTAGTTGAATGGAGGTGGGCGGAGTTTAGTCCGACCGCCCTAACATCAGCGCCAATAAAACACAATATTCTCGGTAACTTGGTGAACTGCAGCCAAACAACAAGGGGGTAAAGTTTCCAGGCGAGTGTCCAGACCTGTTCTTCTATGGCCGTGGTCCCTAGCAATCAGCCATTGAGCATCTGTTGTCTGCTTCAGTTCACATATTATTGCAGACTAGCCTACAGGGCAGTGAACCCGCGAATTTTTTCGG
>PNEQ01048922.1:14449-28809 GCA_003012365.1 Medauroidea extradentata
CCTACTGCCAATCAGCGTGAGGCAGCTGCTCTGCTAGTCGGCAGCCAGGCCAATAGGAAACCTGTAGTAACATGCAGGAGCCAAACAGACACGGGGCTGGAGTCTACAGCCTCGGGCAGCCAATAAGCGGCCAAGTTCGCCTATATCAAACGAGCCGCCACGTCATTTCACGTCTGTATTACTATTTAGTCTGTGGTGCAGATACAACGTGCATAAAATTGTCTCCGTGTATTTTAAACTCTATAAGATCACATTCTCCACTGTTAAACTATTATTGTGCTTCTTCCTGATAATTTCTGAAGAAGTGGCAGCAACTTATTGGGTTATTGACTTCGTCAGATTTTTCTCTGTGAGGTACAGCACTAGTACATCTGTAATGTAGGGTAACTAAGGATAACTATCGGGAACTGATACGTCAATGTATCAACTATCAAGTACGCGAAACCAAAGGATTGTCGGTGAAACACTGCATTTATGTGTGACTTTTTCAATGACAAAGAGTGGTCGTGTTGCAAGGGAAGCGGTGTTGTATTCGACTATAGGTTCTGAGAATATAGCATTAACACGTCTGCCGGAATTAACCAGAGGAGTGTTTTCCTGTTACAGGGGTGGTGGAGATTTCGTGTCTAGCCTCTTGAACGCTACAGGCTGAAGAGTGTATTAGTCCCTTTAAAGTCTAAAGGTTCCACAGACAATCATAGTTATTGCGAAGTTCCGCTTGTCTTGGAACACATCCAAGCCTAGCTACTACTTTCCATGGCAAACAATATTTATCTTGTAACCTATAGTTTGTTTTTTACTAGCGTACCTTTCCTGGTACCGTAAACCGGGGTTACTTTGACCATTTTCGGGGTTACTTTGACAATTTAACATATTAGTTTTTGGGATCTTTGGTAAATAGACAGATAATCTGAGCCGAGTATTTTAAATAATTCCTTTTATCCTAATAGCTAATGCTTGAAACTTTCGTCAGTAAATAACATAAAAACCAAAATTTTGAGTTGACAGAGTTACCCTGCTAAGTCAAAGTAACCCCGGTTTACGGTACGTCTTTCTGCTACAATTTGTAGATGAATTTTGATTACTGCCGATTAGAGCAATATTTGATGGCAGAACATTTTTTTCACCTACTGCTCTGCTTCTAGGTCAGTCATTGGATATTTTTATCTCTCAACCTTTTAGGGTTCTTCCCGCTAATCGCAAACATGTGGGGAGGGGCGATGATGCCGCAATTGGCGCAGTGGCTTAGCACTCGCCTCCCACCAAAACGATCCGGATTCGATTTCCGGCGGGACCGGTCCCCGTTTTCGCATGTGGGAATCGTACCAGACGATACCGCTGGTCGGCGGGTTTTCTCAGAGATCTCTCGTTTCCTCTGCCCGTTCATTCCGGTGCTGCTCCATACTCGCATCATGTCAGCTTTCATCGATGCTAAAGACCTAGATATTGTGTGCTGACCAAAATCTCTTCAATCTTCAATCAGACGCGTGTGGTGTCGTAGTAGCCTTGTTCTGATTGGCACAGTCAAATAAGTGACGCCTCTACACAAATACATTTTGCCAATAACCGTGAAGCAAGGCTGGAGATGTGTACATAAGACGTTGGATAAACGTGGTGCAGAAATATTTCCCCGAAAATCTGCTGTCCGTACATATCGGCGAGGCCTTTGTACTTCAATCTGTACGTGAATTTTGGTTATTGATGAGCCAAAGATATATTAACATTACCGTAGTGTGAAGTTTAATACCGTTGACGGGAGTGTTTCACTGTGTACTTCCTACGGCGAATGTCGCGCACGACAAACACGCTCCAGCTGGCATGAGGGCATTGTACTGGACGGAGGACAATTCAAACACGCGCCGTCGTGTCGAAACGAGGCCGCCATCTCACAGGCGTAAAACCGGAAATGAACGCATTCCTTCGCTTGAAAAACGCACTTGACCCACGAGATATATTCGATATTGCCGGGCAACCGTCTGTCCTGAAAATTCACGTGAAGTACATACAATATATTGTTCCGCGAATCGCTTGCGGAGGAAGAACTTTTTGTAACCGCCATCTTTTACACTGAAAATAGAACATTATTCATTATAGCTACAGGTAACATTATGTACTTAATTGAAATTCTTGTAAACCTTAGTGGCATTTGTAGGTCAATGCATGTTAAAAAATTAATAAAAATAGCCACACAGTAGTGTTTATTATAAAGCGCACAATTCCAAACAATATTTTAAAGTAAATCAGAACGTATAGATACATTTATGGAGTAAAGTTATCTACAGTGTGATATTTGCAGAACTAGAAATAAATTTAATTAATATGTGGGAAAATAGTAATCGTACGTAAAATTTAAAATTTTTAATGTGGTCACTTCTTGTGATTATTAAAAAGCCATTCCAAAAAAAAAATTACGGTATCATAAAAAATTTAAATCTATAGACTAAATTCACATCTTAGAGGAATTTACGATATTGCTATATCTTGAAAGAAGTTAGATTTTTTAAATGTAATTAATATGGCATCACTATGATGAATGAAATCAGCATCGTGCTAAAACTATTCAAAATATTTATGCATTATGCGGCAAATGGCAGATAGCTAAAGCTTATGCGTGTGTATCTAAATCATTAGTGTGTTTCTTGCATCAGCGTATTAACGCACTTAATGTAGGCCCCTACATTTAAGTTTTGAAATAATTTGTGGCAAATGAATTTATCGTTTTGTAATTTTCATTTCATTTTACGCTAAAAAATATGTAAACTTAGTATTCTGGAAACACCTTTTTTAATGAAAGCGTAAAAATATTTAATGTTACATGAAATACTGCATTTTGTAGTGTTAAAATGAGATTACGAGTCAAATTTGATACTTTTTAGCAAATTGATAAAAAAAAACTATGCTCATTCAAATATGTTACCGTGACCTTCAGTTCAAAAATAAAAATGCTGTTTGTTACGTAGAATTAGCACACTAATAGGTATTCTCGAGTACTTTTTTAGTTTCATAAAACTGTTAAAAATGTCCAGGTTCGTAAAATTTCCACGGCTGCTACTACTACATTTTCTTGACATTTCTAACAGTTGTTTTGTTGTATGCTAGTCGAATCAGTTTTGCAATTTTATTTACTTATTTTTTCATCTTTCGTTTGGTAGTTCTTCGGGAAAGTGCGAGTTTATATATATATATATATATATATATATATATATATGAGTAAGCTTATGAGATCACCTTCCCTTCTGTGTGCATCCGCGTGTGTAGCTATGTGTATATATATATATATATATATATATATATATATATATATATATATATATATATATATATATATATATATATATATATATATATATATATATATATATATATATATATATATATATATATATATATATATATACACATACACACGCATAGCTACACACGTGCATGTAGACAGAAGGGAAGGTGATCTCATAAGCTTACTCATTCCTTCAGAAAGTAGGCTAAAATGTAACGGAGCCAATGTGTAACGTGTGCTACAATATTAGTGCCAACATTGCGATTTGAAAATCTTTAAGGGATGTAACTAAGTGCAAGATCAAAATTTGGGTTACCTATTTTAAAACTATTTTGAATATTTAAATTGAACATTGATATCAGGAGAAAAATAGCAAAAATTTTGAAAAAAATAATGGCATTTTATTTGTTACTAAAAGAACAATTTTACTACATAATTTGTTGCCGCCTTCTTTCCGACCAAGTCTTAACGCATCGTCATTAAATGACAAAATTTTTGTTGTGTTGTTGTGCTGGCACCCCATTGCCGGACAGATCTTCACATCTCGTTACTTAGTTGTGATATGTTGGCACCACCTTGTCGGGAACATATTCAGTTGTTAGAACTATCAGGGAGATGGTAGTCCGGCTCTTGTCCCAAGTATTCTGCAAGGTTTTCTTCTTCTTCTTCTTCTTCTTCTTCTTGGCGACCTCAGCCACGCCGTACAAGCTACGCCAGATGTTAGTTGGCAAACTCTCTTACATATTAATAACGGTGGTGTGAATACTCCAATCCATTAAAAAAAACTAACTATTATTTATTGAGGGAAGACAGGACGCCATTACTCGGGGGATTGGAGGGAAACATGTTGTGTAACAAATACGACTGATTTTTGGGGCGAAATTTCTCATTCATTAAATTAGGTTAACGTTCATGCTTAATGTATTTACTGTTCAACCATAAAACATGTGAATGGTTGCAACATAACAAATGCAATGCTGCGAATAGTAAAATATGGTATATTTGTGTACTGAAAGTATTAATTTATTATTGATGTAACTTTATTAGAGTGTGTACCGAAAACATGCATAGTTTCAAACTAGGTCAAATATGGCTGCCAAATTTATTCAACTTGAACATGTTTAAACCTATAGCGTAATCTCGCCCTATCTTATATACAAGCTTTTTAAAATGAACTTTTTTTTAAGCTGACGGTATTCTAGGAAGAAACACTTTACCTTAACAAGTTAAGACTTAAATTAAAAATTTTAAAAACCGACTCAGAGGATACTAAATTTCGAATCGATCAAACCACTAGAATTTCTCACATTCATAAAAAAACTATACATGATCTTTAAACGGTTGAAAAGAGCTTTCCTTGAATCACAGCTAATACTACTCTCGATTAAGTCACCTACTAAATCCAAATCGTTTCATTCGTTTATGAGCTACGATGCCACAGATATACACGTCAAACTTACAACCCCTCCCCCCTATTTTTACGTCGGGGGTTAAAAATAGATACAAATAAGAAATAATCGAATCCAAACTGTAAATAATATGATAAACAAAGTGTTGCAGGTATTATTTTTCCTTTGGAAAAGTCGGGTTTCCTAGTGAAGGTAAAATAAATGATACCATACAGAAATTGTCAGCAAAATTGAAAATATTTAAATTATTTGCATGTCTGTAGGAATATGGATACAATAATTTCATATAGATTACAATGTTTATCAATTTCCCAAAAAATTTACTTGTATGAACTGAACTATAGGTAATAGTAAGTTGCATGTTGCTTACTACTTTTAAACGAAATGTAAATGGTGGGCTCATGTTACTGGTATTGTGACATTGTATACCAATGTTATGATTTCTTATTTAACAACACCGCTTCATGTGTGTATTTTAAGATGAATCAGTTTTATGGGGATTTGAATAAAGTTACAAGCAGGGGCAAACCGGAGATGAGGGGCAGAATTGGACAACCAACTTGAGTAAAAAAAAACTGTAAAACTTTGGTCAGTTGTTGTGCGTGCGTCCGCAAATATTTAGCTAAAAAAATAAACTAACTTATGAAGGGAGGGTGCTCAAATAAACAGTTTTTTTCCTTAATATTAGCAATACATGTGCAGAAGTATTTTTATAATGTGAAAAATTGCATTTGTTTTTTATGCACATTCCTGTTATGACACTCACCTTCTATAACTTTAAATATTTGAAAAAGACAATAATCTCAAAGAAATTGTACAAACATTAATCTATGTTATGTTAAATTTTTTCCTGTATCTTCATTTCAAATATTTAGCTATTCATTGCTTCGTGAAACATTTTTATTCGTAGGTGTCTATGTTAATTATTTAATTCACATAATACTGGCTTTACTTAACAACAACTAAAATTTATAATGATGTTCAAATAGTCATTGTAGCACGTTGCTGTAAATAAAAACATATGTATTACTTACTAAATTATCCCTTTCGTTGCATGGAATTTACTATTCTTGTTCTAAGTGTAAGATTTTTTTAAAAAAATTTTTTCAGATGACTACACTCACATGTCTATCGCTATTTTTACGCGGCATTTATTGTGCATGTCAAACGCCCAAATAAACGTTACTTTAATAGAAATTACGTACGAATTTAAACTATTAAGCTCCTTGCAACATCTTTATGATAAAATGCTTTGCTTATTGGCGTTTCTTTCAAGGTATGTAGTACATCGAAGTTTCTTAGAAATAGTTTTTAGAAACAGCTTTTTATTTAAAGCAATACCATTATATCTATACATAAAAGAGAAGACTGACTGACATATCAAACTGCAGCCCAAACCACTGAACCTATAATGGTGAAAATTTTAGTGCGGTTTCCCTTAGGTCGTAGGCGAGTACTAAGAAGGAACTTTTCAAAATTCTACCCCTAAGGGGCTGAAAAGGGGCGAAAAGTATTTTTGAAGAGTCATCGATAGAGCTTGAACACGATGGCTTATGATCTAGATTTTTACTTCAATGGGACACTCATAAAAATATATACTAACCAATTTCAAGATTTTTGGAAATTCAAAATTTAAGGTGGTGAAAAGACCTTAAATGTGTGTCCAATTAACTCTACTACTCAAATACCTGAAATTAATTTCCCGAATTTCCGAAATTCGCCACCTAAGGAGGTGAAAAGGAGTTAAATGTATTTCCAATTAATCGTAGATATATATCCCAGCTGGACATTGTCGTGTTTTTCACGTCCAAGAGACACCAGTAAAGAAGTCCAAAATGTGATTAAAGTGTGTCTTTGAAATTCAATCTTTTATGGGATGAAAAGACCTGTAATGTGTTTTATATAAATCCTAGATATTTATCGAATCCGTAGAGATATACAGTTGATTTTTTCTTAAGGATGATAGTTACGTAAATGACCGCGAAACTGTTTTCAAAATTTTCAAAATATAATATCTCAATACTGTGCAGGTGTGATGTGTTTTTTAATAAATCATCTATTTTGATTCGATTGAACGGGCTATCGTCATGATTTTCGCTTCAAAGGGATAATGTAAAGATGTCAAATTAAGATATTTTGAAATACGACACTTAAAAGTGTGAAAAGGCGTAAAATTTGTTTTCTCTCAGCCCGTGATGTTTACCTAATCAGTAGAGATGTTGAGGTGTTCGCGTCAGAATGATGCTTACGTAAATATCTAAAAAAAAGTTATGTTACTTTTAATTTTATGAGATTAATTTATTATTAAGAAGAAAACATAGTTTGTAAACTTTCAAGGTAGAATATCCGAAAAACCAAGTACGACCAGCGAAAAGAAAAATTTACACGCGTTTTCATTCTACAGTTTTATCGAGCACTATTGTTGTACACCTATGTGTGCTTAGAAACTAAATATATTATATTTTTTAAATTTGCTTACGTGAATAATTTGGACCTTACTTGGCGCAGTTGTCTGTTGCTCCGATCTATAGATCGGGAGGTTCAGTGCTCGAATTCCGTTGAATGCTATGCAATCATTCAGTTGTGACACACAAAAACTGCAAGGCAAATTAAATTAGTGCAAATAGGATGCAGTCTTTCAAAATGGGTAAAAATGAATAGTCATCAGTCCACTATCCACAGTTCCATGACAACATCAGCTCATATAATATAATCTCACTAACCTCAATAAGGGTAGGGGCTGCGGTGGCCGAATGGTCAGACCATTCGCCTCCCACCAGACGATCCGGGTTCGATTACCGGTGGGGTCGGTGCCCGGATTTTCGCATGTGGGAATCGTGCCGGACGATGCCGTTGGTCGGCGGGTTTTCTCGGGGATCTCCCATTTCCCCTGCCCTTTCATTCCGGTCCTGCTTCATACTCACCTCATGTCACCCTCAACAGCGCTAAAGACCTCGATGTTAATCGCTAACCAAAATCTCTCACTCTCACTCAATACGGGTGTGTATAAATTCAACGAGTAGGAATAGTAAAATAACGGTTCGTCTAAATAATAGACCTAGCTCACCTTACATCAGATTTTCAGAAAGTAATACGGTATACTTATGGAGAATAATCATTTAATAACAATACACTTAGTAACGAGAAATAATAGAAATTGTTTCACGAGAATCATACACCTAATCAGTAAGAAGTTTCGCGGGTAAGGCTTCATTGGTGAAATACTCCCAGAAGCATGCTACAACCAAGGAACAATGAACAACATTAGGCGTGAGCGTAATTTATTCGGACGAACACGCTGCCATGGCTGTAAATAGTAAGTTTCTGGACAGACATGTGCCGCACCATGCGGCTTGATGGTGTGAAAGGCTTCCACGACAATGTTTCACTGCAAGTACTGTCATTGCTAATGTGTTTGCGTGACGTAACACACTGCACGTAGTTTTATTGTGCCGCAATGCGCGTGCCAACTATGTGGCGTTTATAGTGTAAGCTAGTATACATAACAAGATTTAACCCGGCAAGTTTAACAAATTGCAACTTTTTAAATCGGATATTCCATATGACTGTCTTTATTTACACTTTATAATGTTTACATAAACGTAATTTTTTAGAGTATCCAAAACATAAACAAAAAAAAAGGTTTTAACGTGGAGGTAGTGAGACAATAGTCTTAAAAAACGGTTGCGCATTATGTAGTATCAGTATCATCTTGACATATTTTTAAAAGCCATATGTATGTATATATATATATATGTATATATATATATATATATATATATATATGCCTATATTGTGCAGAATTTTCAATTAAAGGAAGGAGAACAGTAACTTCCAGCTAATTCCTACGAATTTTTTTCGAAAAATTTTACTTTATAGTTGAAATGTCAAGGTCTTGAGTGGATAACTTAAAACCACACGAATCATTGATGATCCGAGAAGTATTCGAAAACTCGCTCTGTCGCTCAAGATGACGTACTTTAAGCACAAAATTAAATAAAATATAATATACAACTTCTTCTTTCCTGCTTGATTCATTGTAAGAGTGCTAACTTTGCAAGCGCCTGAATGCAAATGAAAATGAAATTAATTTCATCTGCTCGGCTTTTGAGGAGACGCGCTCTGTAGTCTTAATTTCAAAAGAAGCAAATACATTTCGTAATCTAGTGGAACAAGAATTTTCTCAACTCTTATGTAAATGAAAACCATTCTGAAGAAATGTGTCTAAAGGGGGAGGAAGAAAATGAATCTTGAGTAAAATTTACCTAAAGGAATCGGTCGAAACGACGTTACAACAAAGAATCGAAATTGCATACCCTGCTTAGATATGTTTGTGTTTAGCTTGAGACCAGAATACAAAACCAAGTAAGCTTATGTACCTTTCGAGTAAAGAGTTTTTAACGAAATAGATCGCTCGTTCTGTTTTCAGCGATTACAGATCACAGATTTCCAATGTCAATAATGTAGTCCATAAAGTAATATTTACATATAACTTTCAAGTAATATTTGCATGTAACTTTCTGAGGTCAGTAAACTTACTACATCTACATTTTACACACAGAAAATATTTTTTCGTAGTATGGATTCATGAAACAAATATTCATGTTTATACGTAGAGATGATTGTTAGGGCCCGGTAGTTTTCGCGAAAAGATTTTTGCCTCACTTTGTTTCAGTGTCTTACGTGCACACCTGCAGCTCAACGTCATGATTACTGACAGAATGTTTTTTGTGCCGAGTCGTTATTCATTAGACTGTGCCAATTAGTACACGGATAACTGCGACACATCACGTCTGTGATTTGAAGGTTTAAGCTCCACACGTTGGGTGTTACGGCATCCAATCACTGACCACAAAGCAGAGATGATTGTTTATCGTGGGTAAACTTGATTGTTTGCTGGGTTTCAATGTACGTTCAACTTATCAAAAGTTGACTGGTTTTCGCTTGTGCGTAGAGCTGTTGCCCTATTTGACAATTTCATTTGACTTCTCGCGCAGTTCACAGGAGTGAAAGGGTTAAGAATGCCGTTATTGTGTGATTTAATGCCTATTATTGGTCTGCAGACAGCTACGTTGTGTCAGACGTATATCACCCAATCATACACGTCGCAAGAAACAGCAGTGTTTCCAAGGGTATGTTGGCACTTAACATTATCGCGATATATCATCGTCTCCACTTATAAGTGAGAACATAATTTTTTGGCTCTTAGCCTAATCTTTTCAATGTAAGCCTATAGAAATGTAAAATTAATGAACAGCATTTTGATTACAAGCGAAACTTTTCTTTGGAATCCTGTTTTAACTTCTTAACATCTTAGCGGCCAAAATTATCGCAATGAAATAAAATAAAATTGGCATAACCTTGCATACACAGATGTTCTGATACATGTACATAATACGATACAGAAAAAATATACAAATTTTAACTTTGTAGCATTAGTAACCGCCCCTTTTCCTTTCGTAGCCAGGCGCCTCATTCGTATGACCACTCTCCACACGCCCTGCAGAGGCGGCTCGTGGGTTGTTGCCAGGTAGGGCTGCAGTTGCCAAGAGCTGTACAGGGTTGTGCGCTGGTTGAATCTACAGCCACTGAAACGCTGATTTGCTGGTGCCCCTTACTACTGAGTGGTCACGAAACGTCTAGTGGCCGGCAAATCTTTCATGGTCGTTGGTCTACGGCGCTTTCATGAAGCGTGTACAGTTCCGACTATATGCAGCCCCACCTGGCAACAACCACGAGCCGTCACTGATGCCCTAACATACTCATTCACATGACGGTTACCTTAAATAAGCCACTTGAAGCAGTGAATATTTCAAAGGATAGTGTGTTATGTGAAGAAACCAGTATAATAAAGTACTTTTTGAATTACGAGTTTGATAAAGGCCATAAATACACATTGAAAGTATACAGTCATAAATCACTTAGCTCACTTTGGGCCCACTAAGCGTAACCATATAGGTTAATTGCCAAGACGTGAAACTATTCAAGCACGACCACCGAGTCAGTAAATGGCACCATGGGCCTTCGCATTTAACGACAATTATTTTTTAAAACATAAATGGGAGCCGATATCGTAAAATCGCTTCGTAACTTTGTTATGGTTGATTTAAACTGTATACTCTGATTTTGTCAAATCAGAAAACTGAAAAATAGTTGCTAATTAGTTAATTAACAAAATTTCCTTTTAATTGATAAATTAGCTCTACTCATCATACAGCTTGTCTCGAAAAATTACATTGCATAGTAAAACCAATTGCAAAAAAAAAAAAAAAAAAAAAAAAAAAAAAAAAAAAAAAAAAAAAAAAAAAAAAAAAAAAAACACGAATCGATTTTATGATATCGACTCTCGTATGTATTTTATAAAATAATTCTCTCGCAAGCCGAGAAACTCGGGCCCAAGCCCTTAAGAGTGAGAGATAGTAACAGTCTAGAATTTTGGTATTTTGTGTCATTACTTTTCTTCTGGGTAAATTTATGCAAGTTAAACCTAAATACAGAATAGAATACACATTAAAGGAATTATAGACATCGTGAATATTTGTTTGTCGTAAATGTTATTCGTGATATAATTGCAGTTAGAAAATTCTTATTAATTTCATAACTGCAATTAGATATGTAACAACAGTAACGGCAAACATAGATGTATGATGTCTAAAATTCCCGTATTATGTCTTCTAGTATGTAGTTACGTGAAAGTTGCATAAATTTACCCAGAAGAATAGTTATGACACAAAATATCAACATTGAATCTAGTGACTATCTCTCATTATTTACATTTGCGTCGAGTATAATTCACAGAAGTAGGACGCTCGCCGTTTTCGTCGCTGGTTGAGGTCGTGACCCGACGTTCCTCTCTCCGTACTCCGTGTCGTATCGTCCTGGGTTAACAGCGGTCAATGTTGTCACACAGCTGGTGATGCATACGCCCGGCGGCCGTAGAGATCTCTCCAACACGTCTTTGCATTGGTAGAGACATGCACAATTCGCGTTATCATTTGGTAGCAGACTAAACTTCACTTTCCTATACATAACAGAGAATAATATGCGATTCAACTGGCCACGAACTATCATGTGTTGACATTTACGTGTGTTACGTCTTTACAGAGATCGGCCTCTCTACCGTGTATGCATTCTCCGCGGCAATATCAGCCAGCGGGAGACGTCGAGCGAGCCTATCATTACTTGGAGTCTAGTTAGCTGTCAGAAAATAACGCGAATTTTACATGTGAGAAGCAATTTTTCGGAACTCAATATCTAAAAACTGAAAATTTATTTATGACCAAATCTGTAAAAAAACCACTTCTACTAAATAGGATGGTGTAATGGGTTTTGATCCATAGTGAATACATACCATTGGAAAGGCTATTGTAAAATGTATGTTGGTAACAAAACTGAATAGATCCACATTTTCTCACTAAAAGTCAATACAAATCTCGGTTATAATATACATTGCAATGTTTGTTGTTTTCGAAATTGAATACATCAATACATTTTTGTATTTGAATGTCTCACCCTCAAATTATTCTGTCGCAAGAGATAGCAGCATTGTAACCTATATATACATAGTTGTCAACCTTGAAACATTTGCTGTCCTGCTGGCCTATTCATATATCCAAAATCCAAAACACTTTTATTTTTCAAAATGTATTATTTTCATTCTTTGTCAAAACTCAATATACCATAGCTAAAACAGTGCATTTTTGGTGCCTCATTGTTGCTCTGACTGGTGACTGGGTATCCTATTTTTTATCGTTTAGAGGATACATATTTTTCTTCTCTCCTGTAAAGTTAAATTTTTTGGCGATATGTAGTTTTGAAAAAAATGCTCCTCATGTCTCAGTTAATTAAGAACTCCTAACAACTCAGTATGCCGCCCCTGTAACGTAGTCGGGCTCTTCGCCAAACAGTTCATACTGACAAGCATTAGTAACGACTTACCAAGCACGTCCACCCGTTACCTCAGTCGGCCGTGTTCTTCTCTTTACAACAGCCAGTGTTGCCAGGTCCTTTACGATGAATTACCGTTTCCTAAACATAAAATTATCGTTTTCCGAGATAAACTATGGTACATTGTTAGCTTTCGTACAATTTAGAGTAAGTGAGAGATTTTTGGTCAGCTCTTAACATCGAGGTCTTAAGCGCGGGTGAAGGGGTGTCATGAGGTGCAGATGTGAGGAGTAACATAATATATTGCTATCAGTCTCTCGACTTTGGTGTATAAACATTGCGACGTATAACTGAGCCAGGAAAAAAAAACTTTCCCTCGCCAATGAATAGACAACCATTTTAGAATTTTCGTCCTGAATGTGAAATTATGGTACGATTGGCCACTATCAGCAGGCAGGTGCCGTATATGGTACAAATGATTAAAATAAGATACAAAACGAAAATTATGGTATGACCTGGCAGCAGTGAAGCGCACCGCGGCCCACTACCTACCTTTCATGACTAGAGACGGGAAAAGTTCGCTGGTTCAACGACCTGTAGGCTAGCCTACAAGAATATCTGTGAACTCGAGTTGACAACATCTGTTCATTAGCTGCTCGCTGATACAGTGAAATGGGCCCGGAATTTAGTTACAATGTTGTTACTGGCCCATCGACTTCAAGGATGTGCCTAGTAAGTCAACGGCCAATTGTGAAAGTAGCTCAAACTTACAGTTGCTGGAATCCTTGCTTGTGCCTGACAGATAACTCGAATTTTTCAGATCTCTACTCATGACTAGGGCCCGGTAATTTTCGCGAAAAGATTTTTGCCCCACTTTGTTTCAGTATCTTACGTGCACACCTGCAGCTCAACTTCATGGCTATTGACAGAGTATTTTTGGGCAGAGTCGGTATTCATTTGACTATGGCACTCAGTGCACGGATAACTGCCCCAAATCGCGTCTGTGATTTGCGGGGTTAACCTCCACACGCTGGGTGTTACGGCACCCAATCAATGACCACATAGCAGAGATGCAGGTGTGCACGTAAGGGAGGGAGTTTCGGGACTTCAATTGGACCATCGGGGTGTTCCTAGCTAGGACATTGGGTCAACCATTTGTTAGTGGTCAGAAAGACGCTGTAGGTACAGAGAACTAGTGTATATCATCGGTACTTTAATATTACGATTTAATAACATTTATGTACGTAGTAATTGTTTGTTTTATTTGTATTATCTAATATCAGACTGGTGATGTTTGCAAACATTTATTTTATAGTGATTGACCACTAGTGACATTCAGATGTTTTGTTGTAGATAAGCGTACCTTGCCAAACTTGTACATAATTGTGTGTTTATATATTATGCATGCTTTCGTTGTAACTTTTATTTAAGATACCGGAAAGTTTTATTTTCATTGCCATTGTTCCCTGCGACCATATTAAGATAAGAACCTGCCCCCCCCTCCTACCCGCAATCATGTATTTTTATTTACTATTATTATTTATTAATGTTTGCTCTGACTTGTGTTTCCGATTTTATTGTATACACTGGGTCTTATAGGAAGTTGGTTGTCACATACAGTAAACATTAAATGTAACGAAAAGTATTACAGAAACATAACTAACCTATCTTGTAAAATTGCAGAATAACCTACACACATGTATATGTACTGTACATATATATATATATATATATATATATATATATATATATATATATATATATATATATATATATATATATACACA
>PNEQ01048923.1:0-28709 GCA_003012365.1 Medauroidea extradentata
GATGATGGTATATCGCGAAAATATTTTGCGCCAAGATAGCCTTGAAAACACTGACACACCGTAGCTGTCTGCAGACCAATAACGTACATCGAATATTAAAACAGCGAGGTTCTTATAGGCTTAGTCAAATAGGGTAACAGCTCCACGTACAAGTGAAAGCCAGTCATCTTTTCATAAGTTAAACGTACGTTGAAGCCTACCAAATAGTCAAGTTTTCCCGCGATAAACCATCATCTCTAATCAGGTCGGCTAGTTCTAGATGGGCTGTCAGCAGTAGGTGTATTTATTTTGAGTTATTTAAGTATGTACAAACTTAACTAGCAAACAGGGTATTGCATTCTCGGAACATACAATAATGAGAATTTTTTTTATTTCGCATGTGTTGACTTGATTCGTTCTAAGCAGGCAGTTTAAAAATTGCTTTCAAATATCTTAACCCAAAAAACAGTACAGCAATTAAAATGAGTGTTCATGTTACGCCTGTAGGTAACATTCATAAGTGCTATGACTTTTTAAAGGCAAATGTTATTGTGGCTAATGATTATTTTCGTTGCGTGTTCATCATGTAACGATACATTTGCGTTATTTGTTTTAATGTTGCGTCTTTTTTTTTTTTTTTTTGCATCTTGTATATTAATCGTAGTTGCCCGTGAACGGCTCGTCCTAAAACTTGTCATTTCTGTTAGGGCAGACTCGTCATCAGGGTCTCTACTCGAGTCCAGTACGGCAGGCCAGGGACTCACCGAGTTCGGTAAGGTAAGTACCAACCTTAGTGAAATAAACACAATATAGGGGAAATACCCGAGGGCAGAGAATCACATCCCCTATTTGACAGACTTCTAAATTGGACGCTCGTATAGAAGGTTCGGGATAAAGTGAGCACTCAAAAATAAACTTCTGAAGTTCTATTTTCAACCAATTTGTATATTTCCGCGCGTTTTAGATCAATTGTGCAGTCTGTATGTACGTATATGTTTTGATAAATAAAAGTTTATTCATTATATAACAGACAAGGATGTCGATTTCGGTTGATTATTTTTTTTCTTTTTAGTACTGTTGTATTTAAATAGGAAAATGCACAGAACAATATGTTGCAATTTCGCTGACAACCACACAAGCAGTAAGGGGACTACAGTTTATGTAGAATTATATGCAGCTTTCAAGGGTTAAAATTTTAGTGCTCGCATTATCCCGAACGATCTTTGTAAGTCTTCGCAACCCTGACGGATGACATGAAACGAGACTGTAATAATGGAGAAATGACGAAATTTGAAGGGCAGGGGAAAGCGGGAGTACCCCGAAAAGACCCGCTGGAAAACGGCAACTTCCGCCACATTCCCCACGTGTAAAAACTTAGGGATCTACCCCCGCCGGGTGTCGAGGCTGAATTGCCGTGGTGGAAGTTGATTTGTCTGACAGCTACACTGCCGCAGCCCCCACTGCCATGAGTATTGAATAGTAACAGTGGAGCATTCATTATTGTTTACAGTTTAGCAACGCGTTAGCCATTAAGAAAACACTTTTAAAAATATAAGTCAAATAACGAACACAATCAGAATCGTTCCTTTTAATTCCATTGTGGTAAACTAATATATTTATAATCAATACTAACAAAATATTTTTATATGCAGTCCATGATAAAGTGAAGGCTTTTTAAGGTTATATTTTCGAACAGTAATAAAAAGTATGAGTTTTATTTTTGTTTCAGACGTTAACTTTTGAATACAATGAAATATGCAGGGTGTCTGAAAAAAAAATCAATTTTTTTTATTACTTTGTATTTAAATATTAACTTAATTTATTCGTATATGGACTAATCTTCACCTTTATGAGAACACTTCTGGTGTTTTGGCCTTTTTTTCCTTCCAGAAAATTTGTATTTTTCCGCCACTTAAGATTTAGTGCACCTGGCGCGGGAGCCGTGTTGTAGCTTGGTACGGAAAATATTTTTACTTGTGTAACTATTAAAAATGTTTCCAATGTGTTTATCGACGAAATGAAGATACACTTCAAACTGTCTCTCTATGATATTAAAAATGTCGTCCGCTAAGTAATAACGTGATTTCCAAGCTCCTCAAAAGTGATAAAAATTACTTTTCAAGTTGTTGTAGCTGAGAAAGTGTCAACCGTAATCGGAAAAATAAATCATAGAAACGTGCATTGGACTTTACCACATAATTTCCACAAATAAAATAACAGTGTTATCGTTTGAAGTCCCGTTGAAAAATTGTTTCTACGAAAACTCTGCGCCCTAGTTTAGTCCTTCGCGCCAAGAGGCAATGCGGTGTTTGACGGACGTGTTAATGTTCAACTTATAGCCATCCCCGTTTCCGTGCCTCGAACGTAATAAGCGTCCACTAACGCTTAAACCTAGCTGTGTCAGTAACAATCACAGCGAGCACCGTGCACAGAAGCTAACATTTGAGGTAACACTAAAACATTGAATGTACTTTTATTACTATTATTATTGACAGAACGGTATTCAAAAATGTTCACCTGGTACTGATTTGTCTACATCATGCATGTCCTCTTGGTTTGTAGACAGTGCTGTGTTCTTAAAGGAGCTTACACAATTAAAAACTTAGGAAGTAAGAAGCATACTTGAGAACTAAGCAGTAGAGCCAATAGGAACAGTCTTTGAGTATTATATTTTAGCTCAATGATTTCACCAAGGACTGTTCGTGGAAAACGATTGGTAAAATAAATAGGAAATTATTGCGAGACACGTAAACGATGTTTCAGTAGTAATACTATTAAAACCTTGAACCACGTTGCAAATTAAAATACCTCGTATTGTGTGTCTTTTTAGGTGAAAGCCAAATGGTGGTTTTCGAATGAATGGGAATGACGACCGTTTGTGTGGTTGGTAAAAGGTTTCCACTGTCGAACTAAAGCAGTTAAACAGTGACAGTTAAATTGTGTATGCTTCGGTTTAAGGCCTTGTTATGGAGTTTTGCAGTGATTTCGAAAATATTTTTTTATTGCTACCTAATACTCATATCAAAATTTCGCTGCACAGTTTTGACACTTATGGTATAATTTGTAGCTGAATTTTTTTGGAGAATTAAACTGAACGGTTTTTTTAGATTTCATTATCCAAAGTACCACGTTTTTCGTCGTGAAAATAAACAAAAATGAAGGAAATTATTTTTTTGCTGGCGAATGGTACATTATTAAAAAAACGCGTACACAGTATTGTGCATCGTCTGATTGCACATTGATTCAAAATTTTTTCAAAACTTTTGGTTAAAAAATATTTGAGTTATTGGCACCAGTCTGAAAAAAAAAAAACTCGGGAACAAGCCATTAAACCAATGGGATGGGGAAAAATTGTAAGTTCTACTGCTTAAGTCTTAATAGTTTTGTAATGGAGTGAAGCGCTTAATTGTATGTGTATTGTGTCAGGTGATCGTGCTGGAGATGAACCGGCTGGGAATGTTGGTAGACCTGTCGCACGCGGCGCCCTCCACAGTGGTGGCAGCCCTCAACGTCAGTCGCAGTCCGGTCATATTCTCGCACTCGTGCGCACAGGCGCTCTGCAACGCCTCCAGGAATGTGCCGGACAACGTCCTCAGGCTGCTGGTGAGTCTTCCTACAACACCTTAAGAATGCGTGGTAGATAAATAAACGCTGAAAATATCAATTGATTTATACGCTTTTTTCGAAGCCAATATAGATAAAATACTCAACGACAATCCTAGATAATGGTATTCGCCAACTTTATGAGTAAATATTTATCCAGAATTACTTATTCGTTACGCGTGATCTCTTGCGCCACAGTTAAATGCACGAGGTTCCGCGTCCGAGAATGTGCCTCAGAAGTTCGTAACACTGGAAACTATTTTGTTTAAAACGTTGGCTAAAACTATTGTCTAGGATTGCTATTGTTTAATTTTCGCAAATTGGGTCAAGCAACCTACAGTTATTGATTAATGTTTTAGCGTTGAATTATGTACCACCCCTCTTGAAAGAACGAGAAAAAATCCAGTTTTGACTTTGGAACGCAATCATGGGAAAACTGGCTGACTCTTTATTTTTGTTCCTAAGAGGAAACGGTTATCCCAAGTAATGTCTACTAAACTAACAGTGTTTCGTAAAAATATAAAATTATGATATTTCGTCACTTAGACGTCCTTAAAACGAATCACGTATATCTCAAGTACCTGCGCACAAGAAATATCACTGTCTCAGTCAGATGGCGATAAACCAATAACAAAAGAAGAACGTCAGATGAGTATTGAATACTAGCAAATAGTCAACTTTTCTCGCGATAAACCAGTGTCCGTATCTAAGGATTCGTTTCATGAACTTGTCAAGTAACATTTACTAACATGCACGTGTTATTTTTTTCCCTTACATGAAAGGCAACTGAAGCTTTTTTTTTTTTTTTCAATTGTGTATTTATTATTTTTTAGTAGTTTGAAGACCCTGAGTACGAAGAACGTAGCCAGGATTTCAAATGAATAAACAGTGTTTTAAAAAATCTCACTAGATCAGTTTTAATAACTCTTTTATAGATAAAGTTTTCTGGGACAAATTTGTTTATAAATATGTAATTTATTTTTAACTACCGTAAGGTTTGGTGACTCGGACGTTTTTACACAATATTTTATTTTCTATGTGTATCAACTATGAGTGAATATTCATTAAATATAATTTTGATATTTGTGTCATTTTAATTTTTTTTTTTTCGAAATTTATTGCAATTGAATTTCTTTATTCAGGGATATCATACTTACGAAAAATATTTTTTTGTAATGTCACAAAGTCACCCCACGTATCCAAAGACACCCCCGCTTGCGATAATGCAAATTAAGACACTGTGTTTTAAGTAGTACCATAGGTATTAAACATAAGAATTGGTCATGTTCCTCGTACGTTGAGTTCTTTCAGAAAATTTACACGTAGAAGGTGATTTCTTGTTTGAAAGATTTTTCTTGGAATTTGATCCCGTAATTAAAACGGCGATATCAAAAACTACCCCAAAGTCCACACATTTACAATAATGTTATTATTATTGCAAGTTATCGTATGAACTTAGTTTTATTGTATGTTGTGAGAAGCACCACACTTATTTTTTGCTGCTGCATTATAGGGCAGCTATCGCCGTTGCTCTTGCGCTATTTGGTTTTCTTCCTTCTCTTGAGCAATCTTTGTTTCTGGACTTGGGATGTTTTTGAATTCACCGTTTCAATTATTCATTTTGTTTTAACTCTGTCTGTTTGAAACCTATGAGAACAAGCTCGGTATGCAGGACACTTAGGCTACCTTACGACAAGTCCGAGGCCAAACAACTAAGCAGCAAATGATGGCCAGTGGTCTGTCGAGTGTGGGCCTACTGCACGGGGAAATGTCGATCTTGCACTCAGCCCTCGACGCCCCCCCCCCCACCATGACCCAACAGTGCTGCGAAATCTGGGAAGTTGGCGAAGTGTACGGATGCTTATCCCGTGTTCGCATGAGTGGATACTGCGGCGGCCAACTTCTGCGTAATCGCGACCTACCTCACTGGCGGCGACCTCCTATTGTGAGGATCTGCCCTGGAGAATGTATGACGTGGCCAGCTTAGTAGCTGGAGAGAAGGATGGTGCGAAGTAAACAAGTGGAAATGTTACCACGTAGACGACCAGCCCGCTTTGCTTTCGACGCAGTACCGTGATTTTAAACTGTCAAACCTAAAGAAGGTATTGTGAAATGGTTTTACGAGCCTTTAACGAGGTCTTATGGCCATGATCTTTCATTTATTTCAAACAATTGCAAATATCTCGAATACTTTTTTTAATAAAATGCTTTGAAAAAAATTTCAGACTGTTTATAGTCATACGATACACAATATTGCCAGAGCGTTTTTTAAAATTATGTACCGTTTGCTAGCAAAAAACTATTTTGCTTAATTTTGGCTTATTTTGACAACAAAATATGTGATATTTCAAGGACAAAAAACTAAAAATCCGTTTGTTGTATTGCAACAGAAAAATTCAGATACAGACGATGATATATAAGTGTTAAAACTGTAAGAATGAATTCTTAAAATAGGCCTACATGTATTAAGATGCGTTAAAAAAATATATATCTTCAAAACCACTGCAAAACTAAAGAAGGGTGAAGTGAGGTCAAGGAACAACACAACCACCATGTTCGAGCCGTGATTCGAACCCAGGACCTCCTGTACCGTAGACCAGCGCCTAACCGACTACGCTATGGAGACCGACTCAAACCTTAAAAAAAAAAAAAGTTATACAAAAGTTAATGCTCTATCGTAAATTAAGAGTATGGGCCCAAGTTTCTCTGCTTTCGGGAGAACAACCCCCCCCCCCTTCCGGGCTGTCAAAATGAGAGCCTGTAACGTCGAATCGCTTTGTAACTTTGTTGCTGACTTGTTTTACAATGCAACGGAGAAACGGTGAAATTAAAAGGAAATTACGTCATTAACTAGCTAGTTACTATCATGTTGTATTTTATCTCGACAAAATCAGTTACAACAAACTAACAGAGTGATTTTACGATATCGGCTCCCGTTTATGTTTTAAAAAATAAGTATCGTGGAAAATGGAAAAAAAATGCAGAAACTTTATAAACATTACTAGGATACTTTTAAAGTGGCCACTGCGGTTAAATGGTTAAAGTTACCTGTCTATGGCAACAAAATTGTAAGGAATTTGTAGTTAACGCGCGTTTCTCGTGAATACGTTTTTTAAATGTCATATGACAAGTAGAGATGATGGTTTATCACTAAAATTTTCGGGCCAACATACGCTTGAAATTGCTGTAGTTTCTTGCAACATTTTTGATTCGGTGGTGTACGCCTGACACAATGTAGCTGTCTGCAAACCAACAACAGGCATAAAACATTACAATAGCGGGATTTTTATTGGCTCGGCCAAATAGCGCACTTCTCCACGTACAAGAGATAGCCAGTAATAATCTAATAAGCTGAACGTGTGTTGAAATCCAGCAAACAGTCAAGTTTTCCCGCGATAAATCATCATCTTGAATAGTAAATGAGGAAGAGAATGAAAATAAGATCTTCACTTTAAGACTTTAAATACTTAATATTACTGATTGGTAGAGGTACGTCAATTTCGCAGATACATTCCAGGTCAGGTTGAACGCCAAAATGTATATATACTTCATAATCGCGTGTGTGATTAGCTGGCGGCTGTCACGAAACGCATTTGACCACCGCAAGCCAGTAGTATACAAGGAAATAATTCCTAGAGCTATCGCGTGCTACTCGCCTGTAGAGTTGTAAGCCAATTAATAATCGGCTGTTTCCAGTGCGTGTATAGGACTGAGAAATCTAGGCTACTGCCAGATGAATCCGCGAAATTGACGTACCTCTACTGATTGGTCAAAATCAGTAATATAAGTACTTAAGTCATTTAGTAAAGCATTTATGTTTATTCTCATTCTCTCTCCCTCATTGATAATGATATGACATTAGAAACGTGTTTGTTCACGAACCGGCGTTCTGTAAGTGAACTAGAACTTGTGAAGTTCTCACAAACATCTCGAAATTGCAGCTGCAACCACCAATTTTGTTGTCAGAACACAGTAACCACTCTAAAGGTAACCATGTGCAGTTAACAATTTTCTGTTTTTTCCATGCATCAATGCCCATAATATGACTTGGGACACATATACACAACTTTTATTATATATGTATGTCGACTGTGAACAAATATTACCGTAAACTAGGGCTTCTTTGTGTCAGCAGGGATGACTGTGACTTTCAAAATGTTTTATTTTTAGGCTTTGTAAGAATTTAAAAACAATATCTGAGTATCGTGGACCATATTTTTAAGCCAGCCATTTTATGTGCTTATCTAAACTACATAACTAACTTTTTAAATGCCACAAAGTCGCTCAATCCTAAATTTTAGATAGTTACCCTGTTCTACGGTAATATTATTCCACGTGAGCGTTAATTTTTCTTTTTTTGGAACGTATCGCAAATAACTTTGCTACTCAGGGTTGCCATATGTAAAAAAAATATTATACGACTCAAGTCTCCAATGTCATCCGGCATACTGTATATAAAATAAAAATATATAGATTTAATTAATTTTGTTTTCAGAATCGTCTTTAGATGAGAAAATACATGTAACTACATGCAAAACACAAGAGGCTGAAGCAGCCATTGTTAATAGTGAATTAGGGCCTACATGTAGTGACGGGCCGTGATTTCTTTTTTCAAAGGTTGATTTCAGAAGTACTCGTTTTCCTAAGGACTATATATAGGATGTTGCTAGTCCTTGTTGGCTATAAGGCTGGGGTTTCCAACATGCGTGACAGCGCAGGCCACATTCACAAATATGAGTGAGGCCACTTAACCATTGGCTGCAGCTCCAGTGCGTAGTATCGCGGTAGTCGGAGAATATTACCGTACAAATGTGTTATTTATTTAAAGTCCTCAAGAGCAAGTCTAATAAACTGCTACTTAATACACATAAATGTCACCTCAAAATCGAGCTAATCCTCAAATGAATCCGGGAATTCCCCTGGTCTAAAGTAATTGCTGGACAATCGTCAGCCGATTATACACGATTACCATGGTAATAAACCACAGGTCAAAACTTTTGGGGAAAAGAATTTTGCACCAAGTTTTTTCAATGCCTTGCGTGTATATTTGTAGCTTTGCGTCATGGTTATTGGTAGAGTGTGTTTTTGCAGATGCATCGTTCATTTGACTGTGCCAATGAGAATAAGGTTTCTGTGACACCTCACGCATCTCTGATATGCAAATAGAATCCCAAAACACTATGGTTCAAAAACTGCCAATCACTGACTACGAAACAGAGTTGCAGCTGCATGAAAGGTTTGTAAGCAAGTTGTTGCAAAATTCTTTTCTCCAAACATCACTAGCTCTTCCATGAATTTAACGGATGGCCTCTTCTCTTCACACTTACGCGCCAATGCCAAAGATCACTCATCCCAAAGCACACAGTGAAAAAGTATGTCATACTTTTACAAAAAAAAAAAAAAATTCCTTTGCAAACTTGTGTCAAAAATCTATTTGTAAGTTTACAAAAATATTGTAAATTTTCCTGTACGGAAATGCTTATAAATATACAAATATGACTACGTTAACAAGCATTTTTGTATATTTATAAAATAATAACTACATTAACAAACAAATTATTGTACATTTTACAACAATGTTTTTTTAAGTGTCACAAAAATTGTTCTCACAACTAGTTTCCAAGATTTTTTTTTTTTTGTGAAAGTACAAAATATTTTGTAAAATGTGACAGGCCGTCGTAAGTTATTTAGTTTCACATCAAACACTCTGCTCATAAAAATATATCCCCCAGACCTCAAAGGTCTTTGGAAAATTTATACCAATTTAATGATCTGCGACGTTCTTGTTTTAGTGGTTCGACTAATGAAGGTTTTGACACTAATTCACAGTTTTTTTTTATAAAAGTACGAATTTTATGTACTGAGCTCACATATTAGCGCAAGTACACGTCTCTTATTTCCTCTATGTCCGTGCCTGATCCAAGTGTTCTGCTAATCTCTGAGAAGGTATGTGGGAGATGTGCTGAGATACGCCGAATCAACTGTTCTCCCCTGGCGGTAACCTTGTGAACTAATAACAGCAGCAAAGCAGGAGTTTACTGATCGCACGTTGTGACCGCAAGCATGCGGCAAGGCAGCCATTTCACGCTTGGCGTGTCTTCAATTGTATAATGCGGTTTCTGGGGCTGATGCTCAATTAGGAAACATGTTCTAGGAATTCGCGTGGTAAATTATGCAACCAGAGACTCTACAGTGCTGCAACCTGGTAATATGTGATATCATTAAAATTATGTGAAATGGGGGAAACAACTGACTACGTGGTTTGCACTCAAGTTATCATGACAGTTTTAGATGAGAAATTTAAACGTAATGACCTTCGAGCGTTTGGTACATCCGATGAGAAAAAGTGTGGAACTACTGACAGTGAAATCATTATTTTAATAAAACGTCTGTGAATACATAGTAGTAGTACAGTGACCACTTGTGGAACATGTTTTGTCTACCTCTAGCTTCTCGAAATATGTATCGATATTTTGGGCTTACGCACTCAAAATAATATGACAGAAATTTTTTAATGAATAGTTCTTGTTTACTTTTTCATCCTTCAACATTTTCTTGAGCAAATAAGATTTTTTTTATAATATAGAAGACCGATAGTAAAAAGGCAATTTAATATGTAAAAAGCAAAATGGTGTTTAAGAGACTTAGAGCTTGAAAGGCTAAGATTTTCAACATACCTTCCGGAAAGGTAAAAAGTAATAAAAATGTGGTAAATAAAAATACTTGGATGTAATGTTCCGCTAAAACAGTCGGTTCTTAACGCTATTTATGATAACACACCGAACTCGGACGTATTCACAAGATCTTCTGTGTTTATTTATAATTGTATTGAGTCAGTTCGGTCCAGATGTTTGGATGCCTACATGGATGTATAGATGTGTGCATGCGTGTGTACGTGGTGTTAGTATGTTGTACCAGCAAATCACAGCGTAACTGTCCTTCGATAGTCGGAGCATTTATGGCTGATTAGTTGGCGTTCTTGCCAATCAGGGACGAACTTGCTTCTCACGTGTGCATTGTGAAAGTGTCTTGTGATACTGTTGGGGATGGAGATGCGCTTTGAAAGTTTTGAGAAGGCGATTCCATATCTTACTTAAGTTTTATCCGTTTCCTCTATTGAAATTATTTGATTGTTTCCTCATATCGGTGGATTCTTTTATTATTATGAGGGGAATGTTTGTAATTTGCTCGACATTGTCAAACAGAATACAGTGTCCCATTTCATGGCAGTGTTAGGCTTTTGGTTTATGTGTCTGTGTTGTACGTGGTGTCTGCAAAATGTTCTATGAGCCGGGTTGTAAAGCTTTGCCCTGCCTGTCCAATGTAGCTATTCTCGTGGGAACATGTCACTGTGTTGCCGTGTTTTCATCAGAACAGTTCTTGTCGGTTTCTTCGTTTTTCACATTATGAGGGAATGAATTGGGTTTGTTTATTGGTCGCTGAACTGTTCTTATGGCATGCTTCTGAAGTAGTTCGACTATTTCATCTGTGATTCTGACAGCATTAAGTAGGAGGAAGTGGGATGTGCTTGGTGTCTTTAGTCTCGGTTCGTTCTTTTACACTACGAAGCCGACACAGTACTTCTGTTTGATGAAGCTGAGTAGATTTCAAACATTCCCTAATGTACACAGAGACGCTGATGATTTCAGTGACAACCGCCAAAACATCGAAGGAAACTGAAATTCAGACGTGACCTCAACGCACAAGCCGAGATTAATATGGCTCATGCCACGAAAACCCCATGAGGGTTCCCTCAACCTCAGCAACATTATTTTTTTTTTACATTTTTACTGTCAAATTTTTGTTTGTTTCGAAGTACAGACAATGACGAAAGATATTTTAAAATGTATACTATACATACGAGAAATAACAAAGTAATGCAATGTTTTAAAACAAATTTTTAACATCGGTACTAACCGTCTTTGCCTATTTTATTATTTTACGCATTGTAAAACATTTGGAAACTTGTTTGCCAAAAACATTTGACACTACAAACATTTATTCAAAGTCTCGAAGAAATTATTTAGAAATATACATAAACTGCCTGAAATAAAATATGAATTGGTGGGAGGTACATACATTTACAGGGAACGTAAAGAAATGTGTTTTAAATGTACTGAAATTGGTTAGCAATAAATAGAATCGGGTTGGAAACGTACAGGTTACAATACTGTATTTGTATAATTCAGAGAAATTTCGTGTGAATGTTACAATAACGTTTCATGCCTTTACAAAAAAAAAAATATTGACGTCGTGTTGCGTTCAGTATGTGTTGGTGCCAACCAAACAAAATCCAAGAGTGAGTGTCCGTGTCGCGGCTTGAAACCCCTGCTGCTACGACTCGTTAAACCGAGGCGCGGTTGATGACTTCTGCTGAGCGCAGTTCCGCTTCCGGGAGTGTAGCATGACGTCGCGCCGTCACCATGGCAACGTTGCAAATTACTCCGATACTGTTATTACCAGCGCAGCCATCACCCGATCGCTTCGGACTGCACTGCGCATAGGGGAACATGATCTGCATGCGGAGAGATACATTCTGGATGCCCTTTCACCCTCGCTCTCTCACTGTAGTATCACTTTCTTGGCTGAACAAAATTCTGACTGTTCTCCCGTTCTCATTTCAACTATCACTGCTCGTTTTGGTGAATTTTTTAAACATGTAACAAGACAAGTGTTCCTGAGCGATAAATCAGAAGGCCTGTTTATCTCAACAACCCAACATATACATAATAAACTGAATTATAAAATTGTTGTGGCCTAGCAAAGTACATAAAATTTTTCCTATATATTTTTTCATCGTATTTGCTACAGTGAATTTGAGTTGACATAAATTCTAAATCCATTAGACTTACTACTACTATGTAAGGTTCGTTATCACTGTAAATGTTTTCTCAAAATTCTGTCATTAAAATCACTAATAAATTGTTGAAAAACTAACTTTCAGAACGGAAACAATCGGACCAATTGAAGTTGGAAAGTGAAAGTCAAATTCTTTAAAATGTAAGACATTATTTAATCAGTATTAATTTGTCTTTATTTATTTAGTTCGTGTTTTGATCAGTTATCATTGAATTTTGTCAAATGTGATGAAATTCATACTGTCGAAGTGAATGAAATGTAAAGAATCAGATTAGTGCCTGATCAGAAACTTCAAAATGGAACTAGTTATTTTTCTACTAAATAAGATATGCCATACTTGTTCAATTTCACTTACTGTAACATATAAGTAGAGATGATGGTATATCGCGAAAATTTTTTGCACCAACATAGCCTTGAAACCACTGACACACCGTAGCTGTCTGCAGACCAATAACAGGCATAAAATATTACAACAGCGGGATTCTTATTGGCTTAGTCAAATTGGGGCAACAGCTCCACGTACAAGCGAAAGCCAGTTATCTTTTCATAAGCTGAGCGTATGTTGAAGTCTAGCAAATAGTCAAGTTTTCCCGCGATAAACCATCATCTCTACAAGTTTTGATTTCATCTAGGCCTACCGTAACAGAAGAGTTTAACTAAATAAGAAACTTTATTTAGTTTACTCCTAACTCTTATTTTCGAAAAGCTTTCATTGCAAATATTAGATGTTATTTAACAGTAATCTTTCAACCGATTTCAACCAAATTGGCATTACACGATCTTAGCAAAATATCCAGAAATTTGCAGCCGTACGTATTCGTCGTTTAAAAAAAATACTTCTTAAAAATGTTGTATACCTAGAACTATTGCCGTATGAAATGTTCAGTATAATTCAGTCCTATCTATCATACAATTTCTTGTGTAGTATCCCCTTGAACTTGAACAATTTTTGTACCTAAAACATTGATTTTCACAACGACTGCCTTCATTATTGTTATTTTTATTTTAGTGTTTTATGGTATTTATTTTAACATAACTGACACTTAAGCAGTTCTTGTTTTAAGCACTTTAATAAGTCGACATACAAATTCATACGCTTATCGGAAATACGTGGACACCTAAACAATTTATACTTTTATATATTGTAACTAATAAAAATATTTACAAAATGTTTTTAAATGGCTCTGTACTTCGTTGGTTTTTATTTTCTTCATGCTTTAAATCTTTAGGCGTAACGATCTTACCTCGACTGTTTTTATACTTGTTAAGGAACGTATATGTATAAGTGGCAATAATGTATAGTGTGAATTCGTTCTTCACATGTTCAAGTAAAAAAAGAGAGAAGGAAGAGAGACAAGCTGAACCCACCCGGATCGCCTTGGTGGGATGCGAATGGTCTAACCGTTCGGCCACCGCGGCCACGTAACAGGCGAGATGCTTGGTA
Source organism: Medauroidea extradentata (assembly GCA_003012365.1). Taxonomy (NCBI): domain Eukaryota; kingdom Metazoa; phylum Arthropoda; class Insecta; order Phasmatodea; family Phasmatidae; genus Medauroidea; species Medauroidea extradentata. The sequence goes on from PNEQ01048923.1 coordinate 13,886, forward strand.
TTGTACTTGGAATTGGAAATACGTTTTTTTTTTTTTTAAGTCATGATCGTGACTGCAGTCTTTATTCAGAGTAATAAATCACACTTCAGATTAATCAGAAGTACAAATGTAATGTTCTTTAGTAAAAGTGTTAATTAAGAGGTATAGGTCGTTCGGGATAAAGTGAGCACTAAAAATTTTACCTCTGAAAAATTCACTTGCTGTTACTGCAAATAATTTTACATTGACTATAATTGCCTTACTGCCTGTATGGTTGGCAGCGAAATCACGTAATATAGTTCCGTGCGTTTTCCCATTTAAATGCAACAATCCTGAAACGAAATCGACCGAAGTAGACATAATTGTATTTTATAGAATTAATAAACTTTTTTTTTATCAATTTATATAGTCACCTACATCTGTACTATTTATCTTACACGCTCGAACATCAAGTGACGAGTCCAGAGAGATTAGATATTTCCCGTCGTTAGCCATTACGTGCGGAAAGATACGCATTGGTCTGAAAATAGAACTTTAGCAGGGCTATTTTGAGTGCTCACTTTATCCCTAACCGCCTATACTAAAGCATTTTCGAGTTATGTCCTCAAATATTGTACGGGAACAGCCAATAAAAGTGTATACCACACTGAACTGAGATTCATACCTATACCAATTATAGTGTTGTAGATTCATTAGCTGATCCCGTCGCTGCTTCGTCTACTATTCTTATTTTTTAATTAACGAATTTATTGTATTATTCTTCAAGCATAAAATGAAATAGAACACATTCCATAATAACTGTGTATCGTAGTATGGCAATCACCGTCGCGATATCGTCGACAATGCTCATCTGGCTAAACACTCGTTCAACACTTGCATTTGAATATGGCAGGCTTAATACAAAACATGCAAGTAACGCCAGTTCACGAAAAGGTTTTTCATCACAGGCATTTTCGTATTTGCTTACTTCAACCCAAAAATCTATGATATTTTTGACATGTTCCAACTTTTGCTGTGTAATGTTCCTCAACTGGAAAACCAATGTACCAATGCAGGTCAGTTAATTAGTAAGTGTTTTGAACTTGAATTTTAGGTAATGCTGTTTTTCCTAATATGTTTTAATAACTCTATCTACAGTTCCGTTCTCATGCCTAACCTTTGTAACCTATACTTTGACAATGACATCTGTCTATTAGGTACACATTGTATGCTCGTTTTGGAGATATACCTACTTAATTTAACTTTGTGTAAATTTAATTGTATCTTTATATTTTTCCACGAATTGTTTTACAGTATTATGATATACTTTAAAAAAAGTAAAGAATCAGCTGTTTCTATTATGTGCGTATCATATCATAGCTGTTCCCCGTCGCGGCTTCTGCAGGTGTTATTTTAAAACTTTAACTTATTTGATGCCCGTGTTCGATTCCCGGTTGGTTCAAGTGGATTTTTCCGTTTGGGAATCGTGGCAGGAAGATGCCACTGGTTCGCGAGTTTTTTGAGGGATCTCCCGTCTCCCTTCCCACACCTGTTGACCTTTTAATTCTAGACTCTGCTCTATATCTAACTCATGTCGGCCCTCGACGGCTCTCAAGTCCTTTACTATTCCGTCACAGCTGCGTCCGCTGCTATGCTTTTAACATTTAACAAAGTTGTTGTATACTTCAAATAGTAAAGGAATTATTCTGCTAGCTGCAACTTATATATGCTTATATAATGTCATAGTAGTTTCCCGTCGCAGTGTCTTACACTGCCCACACCGTAGAATTATATTTCGAACGATTACGCCCGCGAGGCAGTTCGTCAAAATTCTTATGAATGTATACGCACAAGCCCTAAAGGGTTTATTTACGAATCGGACCGCAAAACGTAACAACTTTTGATTTATTTCTCCTTGGCCATGTTCACTTTTCGGGAATTCTAGAAAGTCTTACTCCTTTATGTTGAATTTCGAACAATCCCACAGTAACTTTTGAGATATGTAAGTAAGTATCACTCCTATTCAAAAATCATATCGATATCGCGACGGGTTTAAAAGATACCAAGGTTTAACTGAAAACACGTCTTATTAAATCCCTTTAATTAAAGAATTCCGAAAAATCGTAAAACTACATATTATGCATTTGCGTAAGCTTCATTCTGATGTAAAAAAAAATATATCGACATCCGGGCGGGTTTAGGAGATAACGAGGATTTCTGTAAATCACATTTCACCCCTTTACACCCCATTAATGTTCGAATTTCGGAAAAAATCCTCTCTTAGTGGGTACCTACGTCATAAAGGAAAGCTACCATCAAAATTTTGCATCTATATGTCTAGCGGTTTGGAATGAACATTGATAAGTGAGTTTATAGGTCAGGTAGGTAAGTGGGCTTTACGTCTCGTCGACAGAGAGGTCGTTAGAGACGATGACACAACCACAGAATAAGTAAGTAGTAACAAGCGACAATTCGTGATTTTTATCGTACTCGTTTTCTCTTTGGATTGTCGTGGTGTCGGAGTTCGTAGACGTTTGGTTAGACTGCAGTTTAGCAGGACCTATTTTATTATCTGTGATGAAATTGATACGTAAGTAACCGTCACATTTACCGTTTCTAAATGTGAAACTTAGATGCAAACAAATTACAGTATTTATTTAAATACAAGCGATTGCTTAAACCAATGTCTCAATTTCCATATGGCTTTGTTTGCTTTACGCCCCGAGAGCTGGTACAATGACAATGGTTAAAAAGCCCTATTATGTTGCACAGGTAAATAAACAATACCACGTGAATTCGAGTAATTTGTTTATATAACTACTTGTAGTACTTGAGATACTGTAATTAGTATATTAGCTTAATATTTAAGAATTATAAATATGACGATTCGAGGCACAATATCAGATAACTAACTTTATTAGAAGCGACATAATGGCTTAAGGGGAGTCTTCGCCGGTGTCTAATCCCCACCTTTGACGCGTGGGAACAGCGTAGCTATAAGAGCCAGTGTCCCACGTTTGACGAGAAGCATATCGCCTCTATTCGCAGCGCGCCAAACTGGCGTACAAGGTTTTCGTTGTAGTCTTTTACCTATGGGTAGAGCCCGGTAATTTTCGCGAAAATAATTTTGCAGCACTTTGTTTCAGTGCCTTACGTGCGCACCTGCATCTCTGCTTTGTGGTCAGTGATTGGATGCCGTAACACCCAGCGTGTGGAGGTTAAACCCGCAAATCACAGACGTGATGTGTGGTAGTTATCCATGTACTGATTGGCAGTCAAATGAGTAACGACTCTGCACAAAAACACTCTGTCAATAGCCATGAAGTTGAACTGCAGGTGTGCACGTAAGGCACTGAAACGAAGTGGGGCAAAAATCTTTTCGCGAAAACTACCGGGCCCTACCTATGGGACTATAAGCGGGGACTACAACATTTTATTTTTGAATAGCGTGAAGTGATTGACCAACACTCGCCTCTCGCTTTGCACTTTACGAATTCTGGTAATATTTACGGAGTTACAGTAGTCTTTAAAAAAAAAACTGTTTTTAGTCATTTTGAGAGGCCTGAAAATCATGTTTCTAACAAGCACGCTGAATGTTTGAAAACGTAGAAGCGTAGTTTCAAGTGTGTGTTCTTTTCGTAGATAAACATAATATGAATAAGTTAAGCTGTTTCGCGTAAAAAATAATACGCGTGACACACTGCTCTTAGTTACGAACCGTCACTGTAGCCATGCACGTGAGTATACGCTAAATTTTGGCGGAAGTTACTACGACTTACTGATTACAGTTTCGTCCACTTCATCTACTTTTGGCTCTGGAAATTTTCAGACTCCGCGGCCCTTGCCCATAAATTCACAGGATCATTTTAGATAAACGCCGTGACCCGGGGAAATAAACGGCGTCGCGCCTCGTGCGAGGGTAACGGCCGTTGTATGGGGAGGGAGGGGGTGAGAAAAATGCGAGCAGCGCCAACATAAGCACGCTCGAGCGCCCGTTTTCATCCGAAATGTTATTTACTGAAGAGCCTCCATGAGCACTTGGGACTCGCGTCCCGGAGCGGCATCTCAAAGCGCGGGCGCGCCCTTGTAATGGGGTTCCCTAGCACTGGGTGGGTTAGGGGTGCGAGTCGGAACGTGCCTGAGCCCCTAATGACGTTGTTCAGGCACATCTCCCCCCCCCTGGTACCTTTAGTTGAGGGGTTGGGAGGGGTGGGTCCGCAGCCAGCTCGGTTTCAGTCACCATTTTGAATTTTTTTTTCCGCTTTTTTTTAATTCTGAGAAGAAAAATGTTAAATCGGTGACCATACCGCAAATTGTATTTACCTCGAGCTACAGTACAATCATGGCAATAGAGTTGGTAATGTATAGTTAGGCTGTAATCAGGCGGGCAAATTGTGAATATAAAAAAAATTGTCATACAAATTGCGGCGTAATTATATGTTAACAGCTAAATCGCAATGTCTGTACTGTAGCGAAATGTAAATAGAATTTGTGTATAATCACATATTTAACATTTTCTTCTTAGAATTCCAAAAAAGCAGAGAAAATTCTTGTAACTTTATAAACAAATTATTTAACATTGGAAATGTTTGTACATTTACAAAAGCCTGTAATACTACAAAGAAAAGTGCAAGTGCTTATAAATGTTCACAGAAAAATTTACAGTGCAGGAGCTGTCGCTATGTAAAGGGAATTTATTTGTATCATTATAAACTTCACCTTTGTAACTTTATAAACGAATGATTTTATAAAGAAAATTTTTGTGATTTTATTGGATTTGTAAAAGTACAAATAAAGTCCTTATGAATTTTTACAAATATTTTTGGAGTGAGTGTATACTTCTCGTTGCATTCAAAATTTAACGTCCTAGGGAGATATTAAGAGGCTACGTCACTTGCTTTGTTGATAATATTAATTTTCGTTTAATAAATGAAGGATGTTACGAATAACCGCAATGTTTCTCGATAGAAACATTACATTTTACTATTAGATGCGTATTATTGGATGAAATCAATACTGGAAGTTATTTAGTGTTTACTATTTGGCGAGAGAGAATTTTCATCTTAAAATTTTAAATAGCTTAATTATTTCACAGTTTCGCTTTGATTTGTCGGATACAGTGTACAAAATGAAAGGTAAAGTAATTGGGTGCGTCCTTGTTGAAGCATTTCCAGTTAATTATAGCAAAATGTTTGATCAGGTAGGAATTAAGAAAAATTCATCATAATAAGTGACACAGGTTCTTTAAATACATTTACTTGTGGTTGATTTATGTTGGGAGGCACCGACAGAGGTAGCGCTTAACGCGTTCGACCCGTATTCTGTAGGTCCCGGGTTCGAATCCCGGTTCCGACCATCCTTGATTTCGGTTTTCCGTGGTTTCCTGAAATAACTTCAGGAGAATGCTGAGATGATTCCAAAGTAAAGGCCTTGGCCAATTTCTCTCCCAGTAGGTATCTGTCAAGATGTCTCACCTTCTTTAACAATATCGCTGTCGACAAGACGTAAATCTTAAAAAGTGCTCAATTTATAGTGAATGGCCTGTATCAGTATTAGTTAGTGGTTTTATGAGGGACAGATCATCGCCATCTTGAATCTTTGTATCTTGTGTCTTTACTTTCATTTTGGTAAATTTACGTAACTTTAACCTAACTGCCGAAAAATTTACATATTGATAGAATTTCAGACATCATTTATCTTTGTTTGCCGATACTGTTGTTGGTTACAGACATTAAGAAAGAAATAAGAATTTTCTAACTGCGGTTAGATCTGTAACAACAGTAACGGCAATCAAAGGTTTATGATGTCGAAAATTCTATCAATATTTATAGGTAGTTTTAGTCAGTTATGTTAAAGCTCCATAAACGTACGCGAAAAAAATGTTACAACAGAAAATACAAGCATTCAAGTGGCATAAAACCATAATTTCAAATGTTGATGAAATAATGTTGAGTTTGTAGTTGGTACTTATGAGTACGGTTTCCTCTTATCAGGCAATTTTATCTCGCATAGTTTGGTATAATGGTGCGCCAAAGTTAAAATTTGCATGTTACGCTGCCTTACAAGTAATGAAAAGCAATTGACTTACTCAAATGGAAAAATTGACTGTGAAATAACATGCCAGTTGGTAAAATTCAATTGGGTTGTCTTTTTATTTTTGTAATGTTTTGAATATAATATAATGTAAAGCGTTATAGATGCAAAAATAAATTCTAATGTTTCTGGCGGAAGTGTTTGAAACAAACAAAAAAAAAAACACAGAGTATCTCCAGCAAGTATTCGTTTTCCTTGCTCGAGTCGCGATACGCCAGAGCTCAACAAGCTGGGAGAGTTGTTAGCGGAGGCAGCTGCAGGGGCATTAGACCGAGGCCGCGCTCCGTCAAAAGGGGCAGCAGCACTGCCGCCACTTAATAACCCAGGCCGGGAGTTGTTTCAAAGGCGGGGCTCGCCTGGCCATGAAGAGAGCGCGCGCGCACACGCACACACACACCGGCGCGTCTATCTAATATCTTCTGCTCGCTGTTTCGCCCCTTCTCGCTCTCTCCCACGCGCCGAGGTATGCATTGTTAGCTGGAACACCCCGCCCCGCCCTCTACAGCCATCACCCTCGACCAAGTACTGCCTGCTTTCCGTCTCCCCGGTGAATTATCATGTCCCGCGTCTTCTCCGCCGAGTTCGTGATGGCATCATGGCACCAGCAATAACAGCACATGTCCTCCCCACGACTGCCAACCTAGCCAAGCAACCCGACAACATTTTTTCGTGATTCACATTGGCGAGACTGAATTTTGCAAGTGAAACAAATATTTTCATAGCAAAATAATTAGGTTTTGTATCGAAACTAATGTTACAATTAATCGCACTGTTTTAATAGGGTTGCGAACTGTTTTTTTTACGGGATTTCACGTATCCTGGGGGTACACGAATCGTTAGAGGCACGAGTATTGTGCGTATTCATCTGACAACAGCTTAGACTTCTCAGTTCTATACGTGTACCGGCCGAAGTCATTGCACGTTATTGACGTTCAACCTGACATAGAATCAATACGCGAAATAATCGTGCCTCTACGAATCATGTACTATTGAAATTAGAAATGACGCTATATTTCCCGTATTTCAGAAGTGAAGAGATTTTTTGTTCAGCGTTTAACATCTAGGTCTTTAGCGCTTGGGAGAGGTGACATGATGTGTGGAGCGGCACCAGAATGAGTGGGCGGGGGAACCGGGAGATCTCCGAGAAAAGCCACCGACCAGCAGAAACATTTTGGCACGATTTCCACTTGCGAAAATCTTGGGACCGACACCACAGGAGATCGAAAGTGGATTACCATGGTGGGAGGCGAGTGCTCTAGCCACTGTCATATATGTCAAAGTACCAATGTTAAGGGCGCCACCTAGCCGCGCGTGAGAGGCTCAAAAGCGACGGAGACATAAGGTCGACCTCAAAGCGCGCGTCAAGTGCCGCGTCGCCTCAATGGGCCAAGTGCTGAACTAACATGCAAGGTTCCCGCCAAACGATTTTTACTATGGGACATTAAGCTGTGACCATATAATTTTATTGGTGGAAAGTCTGCAACTAAGATCAGTGCAGGTCGCAATCTGAGTTTCACATACATCCGTTTAGTACATTTTCAAGTACGGCAGTTTGAAAAGGCTGTTTTTAGCCACGTTAGAGTGCTTAGAAACAGTGTATTTAATAATCGTGTCACCAATTGGTATGGTAAATTTACAAATGATTTCTTTACAGTGTAGCGTAATTCATATTACAAGTGATAGTTAACATCTGTCTTTAAAAACTAAACGCATTCGCTACTCGCAGAAAAACAGACCTCACAAGCTGAACCCACGCAAACACTCACAAAAAGTAATCCTTCCTCTGGCTACAAAAAAAAAAATTCATACCGGACGTCTAGTAGTCGTTGCTTGTGTTGAGGAATTTCGCAAGCTGTCTGTCGTCGAGCTAACCTCTCCTGTAGGACAATGTGCACATCCGTCACCGAGGTAGCGATTGGACGGCCATTAAATCTTCCTACACATGTTCCTGTCGTTCGGAGTGATGTGCAAGCTAATGACATGCTGTAAGCGATCCTGAACTTCTCGACCAAAGCAGCCACACCTAGGCTGTGTCCGAATTCAAGTGCGTACTTTCGTAGATGTAATCTTGTATATTTTACTTGTCCTTCCCTCAGTACTTAACGAATTCGGATAAAATCATCATCTTTTCTGTTGAGAAATTACATAGGTATCTGTGTCCAGTATCGAGACAGCTGTTGAATTGAAACAAAAATTTTCGCGCCAAAATTTGAAAAATATCCGGCACATGAAGTAAAATTTTTACATAGGTAGTCTAATCCTCAGAGGCTAACCAAAGGCACAATACACAAATAAATAATAAACTGCAGTTTAACTTACACGGAAAACTGTGATGGGATATACTTACAAAGAAACAATGAAGCAATCCGAAATTACAGTGCAGCTGTACATAACCTACAAACTGAATTCAAACTTTTCAAAATGGCGACCACGCCAGAGCTACGAGGACGCGAGAAGGACGCAGAAGTATACACATTTGTTTCCTTATGCATTCTTGAGCAGTTGCATCCTTATACTTCCAATTCGGACAGCCCTTGTGATGTAATTTCCGGGACAAGTACGCTTAAATAAGTACCTACTTCAGGCGAATTCAGACACGGCTTTAGGCTGGTATTAATAGTCATATTTGCGAGGAAGATGTGTGCCACATTCCACACGTTGGCAGGAAACTATATTCTTAAAACAATTTGCGTGTGTAACACGAGCTCTCTCAAAGTTGCGAGAGGTCCGGACATATCCCATCAGACACGTAACTGCAAACTACTCTTAAAGGCAGACAAGATGGCCGATATTTAATTGATAACCTTGCTCCCCACCTTTAAAATACACTTTACTTTCCGATATCGTTCAAAGATTGTGTTTCAGTTTTAACATTGATAAGCACTCTGGTGAAATATTTACATGAACATCCGCCATTTTATCATCCTCGTTGGACTCTCAAACGCTGTGTATTAACGAGACAAGCAAAATTCGTACACGAATGTGTAAAGAAATCTTGATAGTTGGTTACGAGATCGCGGACTCTATCCATATCTTAACCGCGAATAGTTTGCCGGCTTGTTACGAGAATGTTTACGAACATCTGTCTTAGACCTCTAATTTCCGAATTACTAAGTTGTTTATAAAACTGTTTGCTGGCGAATGTACACTGCTGTGGAATTGCTTTTACCGCAGTGCTTAAAAATATTCGCTTACGCTGTGTACGATATGCTGAATGTAGGCTTATAAGCTTTTACCATACGCGGACTCAAAGACTTCTCTTGGCTTATAGTCTTTCGGTCGGTTCCACCTGTCTTCTATCTGAATTAATTTAATTTGTCGGTTTTAATTAGAGAAATTATATACTGTCCAAAAAGGTTTGTTCTGTAGCGTGAGTGTAAGTGTATTTTAAAATCTTGGGAGTGAAATATGCATTCCTTTACTTTTTGTGCAGAAGTAAAGTACATTACAGCAAATTTCTCGTAGAGTATTCAAGAAATACAACTTTTTGGAAAGGACAAAATATCTCAAGTAGTTTCGCCGTTCGATATATTAATTTGTTATGTTTATACGATGTAATATGTACTAAAACAGCTTAGCGCTTATCTAGCGTGTTTGATATGACATACCAGTTTCTTTAATGTGCCGTGATTTCGGTTTGTCAAAGGAGGCCTGTGCGCAAGAAACCGCCTCGTAATTATGTGTATCCCTAGAATTTTACAAAATGAGTAACATGTTCAATTACGTTGAAATATTAATATGTTATAAATAAAGTAATATACTGCGAATAAGTAGATGCGTGCGATATTTACGTAAATATAACATTTACAAATACGGACTATGTAGATAGTATCACAAATAACATTAATTTCCTTTTGTCACTTCTACGGATAAGTAGACAGGTACACTCTAAATCTGAATTAGTGAATCCACTTATTCACGCCAATGGGTGGAGCAGTTTCAACAAACTGAATCAGTGAGAAACCACTGTGAAATCAGTGACAATTCGCTGTTTCCGATAAAGAGTGTCAACATTCCACATGTTAATTAGTGAATGTCCACAGATTTTCCAGTAATTTTTCACTGATTCAATAAGTGAAAACTGTTCTTTGAAAACAACTGGAAAAACCGGTGAATATTCACTGATTCACTTGTGAGATGTTGGCACTCTTGAAAGAAATCAGTGAATTTTCACAAGTTAAACAGTGCCTACTTTCACTAATTCAAATTGATGAAACTGCTCCGTACATCAGCGTGACTCAGTGAATATTCACTAATTCAGATTTAGAGTGTAGTATGTGGAAATAAGACTCGCTCCTGCCAACACAGATGTCGTGGGTTCGAGCATCCGTTCATCGTGTTTTATTTAGCATAAATTAGTAAATTTTCCGTTCAACGTAAGAAAGTGTTACACGGCTAGAGACGGGAAATATTCGCGGGCTCACTGACCTGTATGATAACCTCCAAGAATATCTGTGAACTGAAGCAGACAACAGCTGTTCATTGGCTGCTCGCTGACCCTGTGAAATGGGCCCGCATTTGTTACATTGTTATTATTGGCTCATCTACTTAAAGGTGGTGTCGAATAAGTCAACGGACAATTGTGAAAGTAGCACGAACTTAAGGTTGCTTGTGCCTGAAAGAAAACGCGATTTTTTCAGGTCTCTATACATAGCATATTATGGGTGTATAAAGTCACTTATATCCAAACTTCGTAGCGTAAAAATTATGTTTGTGTTTCTACAAAGAAACACGTTATAATTACCTTAAACATTTAGCACTTACAATGAAATCATGCGTCATTACGCACAGGTTTACTTTTAGACAATGTTTTGTAGCTCTTTTTTTTTTTTTTTTTTTTTTTTTTTGTTGAAAAGAACCAAATACTTTTTAGCGTAAGTCTTGAGCCTGGCAAAGATAAATTGCTTCAAATAGTAAGCAGAGCATGCATGTCACGTGAGTGAACCGCTATTGGTAGTCAATAAAGCTACTAAACTTTGTTCCCCGTTGAAAGTCATTGTACGTGCTTGACTGAAGCACTGGCTTAGGAGTTAGCTGGCGGCTAAAGACGGCAACTTAGAACCTAATTTACATAAACTTGTAACTGCGAGCCATCTTTTCAGATTATTCACACTGATTAAGGCCTCGCTTTTTAGTTTTGCAGAGGTTTCCAAAATAGTTTTAACGCAAATTAATACATAAATCAAAAATTAATTCTTACGGTTTCAATACATATATATCATCGTTTGTATCTAAATTTTTCTGTGGCAATACATCAAACGGATTTTTATATTTTTGCCTCTGAAAAATCACAAATTTTGTTGTCAAAATAAGCCAAAATGAAGCAAAAATATTTTTTGCTATCAAACGGTACGCTATTTAAAAAAAACGCTCTGCCATAATTGTGTGTAGTTTGACTGTACACAGTCTTAAATTTTTTCAAAGCATTTGGTTGAAAAATATTCGAGTTATTCGCAATTGTTTGAAATGAATGAAAGACCATGGCCTTAACATAAAACTGGTTCATACACAGTTTCTTCAATCCAGAACCTTACAGGTCCATCTTCCTGCTGTAAAATGCAATTAAGAAAGAATCTTATAAGAGTTTACAAGCAGAAATGTTATGAAGTTGAGATTGATCAGCGGTGGTAAGCGTAAGTACCTGGAGTAAACCCAAAGAACGACAGTGTCTACCATATTTCCCTGATGATAAATTTTGTAGCAACCGAACCCAGATCGCCTTATGTGAGAGGAAAGCATCCAACTAATTTACCTCTTCGGGCCCTGTTATTGAAATTCAGTTGCCATTTATTGTTCTTAAAATGTAAAGATAACTGATGAGTGAGTGTAAGATTTATCAGGAGCGTGGTCCACAATATTCAAAATCATCCAGTCACGAAGGGTGTAATGAACCCACGCTGCTGAAGGCATCTGAGCGCCGAAGTTACTGAAGGCAAAAGTTTGCCAACTTCCCCGCGGAAAATACCGTACGAGAGAGCGCGCTTGTGTGTGCAGAATGCAGGCGAAATTTTCCTCAAGTCCGCGAGCATTTCGCTCGTGTGCGCTCCTGCCCTGCTCGTTACGCCACGAGCGAATTACTTGTGAGGTTCAGAAGTTCCCGATTTTACGTCCTGTCTCTCTCCCCATCTTGCGTCGATGCTTTGGTCGGGTAAATTCATGAATGCTTTCAACCCTTTTCCTATCCTCTTCGAAACATCCTTAGTTTCTTTCCTTTGCACGAACGTTATTTTCCACGTCATGTTCCAAAGGAATATATACGATATTCACATGCAAAGGCCTCGTCTATAAATATATAGTTAGAAAATGAGATATTTATATGTAAAACGAGAGAAAGAGAGAAAAATCAGGCAAACACGCGGTGGAAAAGGAGAGACACGGGCGAATTAAAAGTAGATAAATGCCGAGAAAACAAGGACATTCGGAGATAGATAAAGACAGGGAGACAGAAAGAGAAGGTTATATATAAGAATTATGTTTTGCTGCCAAAAACAGTGTCATATATTTGAAAGATTCTTGCAGCGGAGGTAAGTTATTTGGTGAAATATTGTGGACATACGCCACTACCATGCCATGTTGTCGTAGAAACGTCAAGACTAGCTCGTGTAAGAAAAAAATCTTCGTTTTTCTGTCTCTTCTTGTGTTTGTGACGTCACTGTCGGGGCATCATGTTTTGTGTGTAACATTGTATTCATCATAGGGGTTGTCTGTGCTGTCTTAATTTTGGTGCCTTGAGTTTGCTTTGTATATTCGCTTTCTTATTGTTTTGAACTTTTTTATTCGTTTTTTAGTTTGTGTTTTTAACACAGTTCCTCTTGGGAATTTTTCACGTTTCGTTAATTATAAATAGGTTTTTAGAGAACGGATTCGGCTTGTTTTTCATTTATTATAAGCCCTCAACAAATAAAATTTTTCTTTCCAGACGACTGTACTTTTAAATGTGGGCCTACTAGCTGCATATGAGTGTGCGTGTGTGTGTGCGCGCGCGCGAGTGCTAGTGCGAATTTGATGTACAGGGTTTACAACAGTAAGCACACCATGCGAATCCTAGGCAGTCAAAATGTTCGTGTCAAAAGTTGTATTATAACATTGTCCGCACACGACGTGACAACGCGGCACGGATAAGTCCCTTCTAGATGTCGACGTCCAGGTTTATTGTGTACGTTACGTCAAGTGAACGTAAAATCATGTTGGGACTCTTCGGGATTTGAACCTGGCGCCTTTAATATGATGTTCAGAACAGTGGTGGTAAGGTATATGTATAGCGCAAGAGGGGATCTACTCCATGCTATGCTATGTTGCCACATTGACTGTAAATATTCTAGTAATTCCTTCAGTAACTACGGAACATATATCACCAAACAACAATACAAATTGATAAAGAAAGTAAACTACCCTCTGAAGTAAAACAAAAATCCGATACATTTTTTTACTGTAAAATCAACCACATCTGATTTTTTAGATAGATTTGTTGAATCAAATGTTTATAAAAATTGCTCCGGCATCGCTAGTAGAGCATGGCACGACGGCGTCTGGGTAACAAACTGTAGGTCTTCAAAAATCAAAAATATTATCACTCCGTTGCAAATAGAATTTATATTGAAACTATATTACCTTGAAACAAATGAAATGTGTTACTGCCATACAACATCATGGTACATTCACTTTCGACAAATTTTGCACCATATACAACATACAAAACCATTTTTTTATTACTAATTTGTAACAGTAAAATGAATATAATTAAACGATAATAAAATAGAGTATTAAGATGTGGTTGTCAAATGATTAAAAGGATAACACATGAACACAGTAGTTTAAGTAACAAAACATATGCTATGATTAAGATACAATTTGAATTTAACACAATTAATTAAAATATGACCGATAAGGTTGTTCCCGTAACCCGATAAATGCACTGCTTAAGAGAACATGATACATAATTAAATGCTAAAAGCATTAATCTATAACTGTAGGTTTATTGAAGCTAATTTGCGAAAATTAAACAATAGCAATCCTGATGGGCAATAATTTTAGCCAGCGTTATAAAAAATTTATTACAGTTGTTACACGAACTTCTGAGGCACAATCTCTGACGCCGGAACCTCGTGCATTTAACTGCGGCGCAAGAGTTCACGGGTAACGAATTAGTAATTCTGGATAAATATTTACTCACAAAGTAGGCAAATTCCATTATCTAGGATTGTCATTGAGTTTTTTTATTCATATTGACTTTGAAAAAGCGTAGAAATCATTGATGTTTTCAGCGTTTATTTATCTACAACGCACTATTAAACCAAGCGTATGTCAAAAACAGCATAAGAAATCTTCGCGTTAAGCCTGATCGTTGCGTAACTTGTTCTTTACTGTGTATACACACACATATACACACATACACACACCGTTTGAGAAACCATTCTCGACTTTTTAACGTTTTATTAGAGTCCATGTTAGTTTGATTTGTAACCGCGATACGCCACTGAATACGAACACAAAAACTTTACATGTAATTTGTTGTGTACATAGAGATTGAATAACGTCAACAACTATTTAAAATGCCTCTGATTATTCATGCCAAGCATAGAGGTAATATATAGTAGAGGGAGCATGACGTCACAAATGTGTGTCCAACATGGTCTCGAGAGTTTTGTGTCGTTTATTTATGTTTTCTCGTCGTAAAAATGCAGTCGTGTTGTTTGAAACTCATGGCGTACCTTCCAGAATATATATTTAGTCATGTGGTGTCACCAAGATCTCGGTTCAAAACCTTATAGTA